>VCRD01008817.1:0-16447 GCA_006783055.1 Trinorchestia longiramus
ATGCCGTATTTCTAGCCGCGTCAACCATGTCGGCAGCGGGATTCGAACCCGGGTCTTTCCGCTCGCAAGCAGATTCAATCACCAGTCGACCAAGCTGGTGAAAAGTCACAGGGCGCGAGATTTGAAGAGTTAAGGAACCTGTAAAAATTCGTGCATTGTAAGAAACTGCTTCACAATGTGGACTGTACAGGCATGGTTCGTTGCCTTCGATGATAATTTTGAATTCTCGTTTGTAACAACCATGTTTAGAATATTTATCCGACTTTTGATGTTTGGTGAGTGGCATGTGCTTATTTGCTCTTATTGCTTGTCCTGTAGCGTCTTGTAAATCTCTTTGCGAGCTCCGCCAAGTTTTTTGAATAAATTTTATGCAAAGTTATAAAATTTTCCTCTGTTACGAAAACGAGGCGATGGAAAACCACGCGCTAGGGAAATTTTCACAGCAGGCCTCTTCACAATGAAAAAAAGCTATTTTGCCATTTCTTGCTGGTGAGAACCTTGTCTTAACAATGTATAGTTATATGTTGTTATTTATAATTATGTTCAATGCGTTTGGCTACGCCTAGTAGAATGTTTCATAATTTTGAATCATTATTTGTGAAACCTTATGTATTATCAAGGAAAATTTATGCAACAGAAAAACGGAGATGTAAACGTAGAGTAAAATTTTTTAAAATAAAATACAGATTCGGCCCCGGTGCGTAGCCCAATCAGAAGAAGAGCAAGAAAGAAAATATTTCTCTTCGACTTGAAAGAAATGAATTCAGCAAACACATTTTTGGACTAGCAAGTTTAGCTTAGCGACTTCTGAATCAAGCAATAAATGAAAGCCGCTACCTCATTCATCACTTATTCATCAGATTATGAATTAGTTCTCGTGTCCATGCTCAGAAGTTCCCTTAAGTTTAGAAACTTTGAGATAGACTTAGAAGCAACTTAGACGCCGACCTGCAACAGTCTCCTAACAGCGTCTGAGTATCAGATCGTCACGCTGCTTTTTACTTTGTTGCACTGACGGAAATTTCTGTCGAATATTTAACGCAAATAAACGGTAATTTGGCTTTCAGGTTAGGTAAAGGAGGTTATGCTTGTCTACTTAATACTAGCATAGGGTTGTTAGGACTGTCAACTTAATCATAGCCTGGGTAGTTACACTAGTCAATTTAATTTTAGACTGGGTAGTTACAGCTGACAATCTCATTTTAGACTGGGTAGTTACAGCTGACAATCTCATTTTAGACTGGATAGTTACAGCTGTCAAACTAATTTTGGAATGAATAAAGTTAGAATCGATTTAAAATAAATCAAATGCAAAAGAAATTCACCCAAACCAGTGAGTACAGACTAGATCAAAGCATGAATGTAAAGTTGTCGTGATGAAGTGAGCTGTGAATTATTATTAAACTGAAGAAAATTATCACGATGTGCATCACAGGTCTACAAAGTTCGATGCGTCTTTGAGAGGAGTTAGCTTTCCATCAGCCCATACTCACACACTATTATGCTCGCAAACTCTTACCCCATTATGTTTATAAACTGATGCTTCATTAAGTTTAGAAACTTTTACCCCATTAAGTCTATAAATTCCTACCCCATTATGTTTACATACTCCTACCCCATTATATTTACATTCTCCTACTCTATTATGTTTGCCTTGCCTGTACGATGTTTCTTGTCTTAAAATGTTTAGCTGTGAAATATCGGCTTCAATATAGTCTCCTGTCAATATTTACAATTAGTAAAATGCGTAAATCGTGTTTTTGACGACCTCATAATTTTGTGTTTAAAGGCTTTCGTACTGCTAAGTATGAGTGATGTAGATACTGAATATCAGTGCAGTAAATTTGCAGTTTGATTTGAACTTTTCAATGCTGTTAGCAACGTAATCTGAAACCTAAATAATTCATCACTTACAGCATGATTGATTCGAAATTCATGCAGGGCACAAGCGTTAATCCAAAGTAATCATTTAAATTCGCTCTTTGGCTTTCGTTTGGCTGCGTCTACTTGAAGTTCGATTAAACTAATGTCCCATATCAAGTTTATTTAATGGTGCAATGTATAAGCATTCAACGATCGGGAATTTCCTTACGAAGGTATCCACATTACCCCCACTGACAACCCGGTCTCACAGAACTTAAGACTTCCACGAACCTATATTAGCCCCGATCACCAAGCATTCATTTCAACTCTGTAACGTAATATCCCGCATCAAACAAGAAGCAACAAACGTTGCTCGATCAATACTCATGAAGCTACAGTGCTACCCCAACCGTCAATTAGCACCCCTCCAAAGGCACTCATTTATCGCAATATCTAGCGTTGACTTATCTCTTATCTGCATCAAACAATAAGCAAGAGTGTCGCTCAATCAATAGTCATAAAGCTACTGTTCAGTCTATCGTCCCATGGACGCACGAATTAACACGAACTTGTGTTCACACGAGCCCTAGCAAGGAGGTGGTGTTCGGTCTTCCGCTCCTACTGACATTTGTAAAGGCACAGAATGGCAGATCCCACTTGCCTTCACTGAGGTGTAGATTAAAGCGTGATAAGAGACGGTATGTCTTCGAGACATAAATGCATGGCGACGTTCGTTTGTGTCTCGCTAGCTCTAACACCCAACTTTGGTCGGCCCACGAAGACACACTGTGTGCGCTGAGGGCGATTCATGAAGGCTATGATAAATACTTGTCACGAGCCAGCCTCGGACGGTCGATAACAGTGAGGTCTTTGAGGATGTAATGGATGCCACTGCAGGCAATTTCGAAGATTAGTTATGGAATGAAGCCCACTGCATGGGTCCTAGAGTTTGTTTGCTCAAAGTTGCGAGCAGCTTTAGAAAAGGATCATCAAAATCAACCGTTCCTCTAACCCATTAATAACTCTTCAGGTAGGGAAGCCGCAGTGCGTCGGCTAGGATCATTCGAAAATAATAAAAATTTGTTCCTTGACTTTGATATATTTTATATTCATCAACTAGTTTATAAATTATATTACACAGAAACTTATTCACAACCATTCGCTTTATAACCTTCTTTGAATTTTTAGTTTGGAACGTCATCGTCAAGACAATAATTGACGTTTTGATAGGCTGGATTATTGTCATTGAAACACACGCCAAGATACTTAACTGTTTATTTTGATGCACACCAATGTGTCACAAAACTGGCGGGTGTACGTTGTCTAAATTAGAATGTCATTTGTGCATTAAAGCGTGTACTTTAACAACACTTTAGGGCATGCAAAATTTACAATAAATTATGTCTAAATTGGTAAGACAAGAATTTATGTCTTAATTTAACGTTAATTGATTGACTTTTGTATAGTTTAGATCGTTATGTGTTATTATTCCCGCTCGATGGAAACAGCTAAACGAAAACGATAAGTTCACTTTCATTAACGAAAACAGTCTTGCGTATTGGAGTCTAGCTAACATTATTTAATTCATTATTAATAAAGTCTACCAAACCAAAACGGACCCCGACCTTTACAACACAACTGACGGCATCTGACACATGACTCAAGTGAGGAAAGTTTCCAGTCCAATGCTGGAGCAGCGTTCCAGCGTCCCCTACATCCTGGTGTTCCCTAGACACCGCTGACAATATGTATTCTCGTAAAGCACCCACAATATCCTTAAATAAAGAACATTATTCTAGGCGCACCCTGGCGGATAAACTCGGTCCTGAAAGATACAGACTTGGATAAACAGGGGCCCTTAGAAGCTCTTCGTGAAGTGGCCTAGCCGGGGTGCTTTAGGTGACGCATGGCTGGGAGGAGTTGAAGAATGCGCCAGCGTGAGCCTTGATAATGAGTAAGAGTGTCCTAACAACACATGACGTCCGCAAAAATGGGTTACGGGAATTTGGGAGAGACATTCCGAAAAAAGGTCGTGATATAAACACTATTCAAAAAAGTTATTTTAAATTCTGTTGAATATTGATTAAAGGGCTATGTTGAAGCGAAGTAAAGTGTTATTTACGCAAGACGCCTGCTGTGGAATTTTGAAAGTAAGATGAAAAAGGGGGAACAACATCGTAAGTGATGTTGCACGCAACATTACACCTACACATACGGTTCACTCGTATGTTTATTGGAAATACCACGTCGTGTCATCACTTGCCTGGATTTTGGAAGTAGCAAAAACTGCTCATCACGGAAATTTACAAGCTTGTTGTAGTATCTGAACACGTGGCAATTTCCAAGTACACAATGTAAGGAATTACTTCTGTATTCAACACTGATGTGATATAAATTACTTGAATCTGCATAAATTGCACTTTACATGCGGTGTTGCGCTGTTCAAACCGCAGCCTTAAACTTGAAACTTTGAGCTCCTGCCACTCCGTTGCAGACACTTCTGCCTCAGCCACAGGCGGCAGTTCAAGAAGAGTGGTGCTAAACTTCTCGGTAGTCAAAAAAAAACCCAGAAAACTTTGATTTTTCACGCTGATGCTCCAGCAACTACGATGTTTAAAGGCTTGAAGGAATCCGAAAGTCTGTTTCCACGTTTGTGCAACGACCTCTGAGGCTAATGGAGACACACCCAAATATTCCTTGTGAAACTCTTAATGTATACAACACGTACGGGTTGCAGATGTCTTAACCAATTGCAAAGCTTATAAGCCCTTAAGACACCAGACATATAAGAATAAACTCTGCTGCCACAATCGACCGCCTGCTAATGAGGTTGAGTTTTGAATTCTTCAAGAAATTTCGACTTATAACACTCCTCTAGTTTCAATGTTCTCTTAAAGAGTGATGAACTGCTTTTGCTCTGTGGTAGCTGCTATGAGTTACTACCTTTTTATTATTCTCTGTATTTATATTTTATTTCCTATTAGGTATTATAGCTTATTAGCTAAGAGACTTAAAGTGTATTCGTCTTATTTTTTCTCTAATTTCTTTTAGATTCAAGGAAATTCTGTATCCCGAGAAGTGGATTGCGAAGAATGGCGTTTTTAATCTTCAAAAGGATCAACATCAACAAATGTTAACTTTTGCACTCCAGCTTCTGCAGTGAATTATGTTATTCTTCTTCAGTCTAGTCCTTTAGACGTATCAGCTGTCATCCGACCTAGTCGTATTCGAATGCCATAATGTTGGGCTTGTTTGTATATCCTACAGTGTTAGTGAACCCACACCCGAACCCTTATTTATTATTATGTGGCTAAATAGCATCTAAGTAATATTTATTCACCATAACTCATACTTATCGAAACTAGCAATCATCCTTATAAATACATTATTGTACAACAAAAACCAACGTTACCATCAATTCATAAAGTATTCAGGTTTTGTATTATATTAAGAATAAATAAAATTTATTTAAAAGAAATTTCAATGAAAAGATAATTCTATGTATTAAAAAATTTCTTCTTTAATTTGTAAGGTCACCCAACTTCAAATTTTTCGGTTGCAGGCATGATGGCAAGTATCTGCAGGTCGTTGCAAACTTTTAGGCACAAAACTAAAGTTATTTTCATCTTCGATTCACCAATAACTCATTCTAAAGGTGAAACCTGCATCCAGCCAGAGTTATACTATCGTGAGATACTGCATTCACAATATCTGTTAATTCTTCGTTTCTGGCTCTATTCATGTCAGTTTTAAACGCGATCCAATATTCTTCAATAGTAGGTAATAAAGCGATGTTTTAACACAAACGAGAAATCTGTTAACTTTTCGTTTCTCGCTCTATTCATGTCAGTTTTAAACACGATCCAGTATTCTTCGATAGCATGTAATGGAGCGATGTATTAACACAAACGGGGTATCGTTGCACCATTAAATATTCTTACAAAACGAATTCTAAATTTGAATGAACAGGAGTATTGTCTCTGATCAGAACTACATATTTTCTCATAGCTTCTGTGTTTTATCTTAACAAAATTCGTAACCACTCACGACAGTTCTTCCTCTTGAAGCTCTTCGTTTTTGCAGCTAAACCAAACCAGTTTGAAAAATTCTTCTAATAATATGAACATTTTTCCTTTAAAAGTGGGTGATTCTGCAGTGTATCTTGATATTTTCCCTCTTTTGCAGTTAACTTTCGATGTTTCTCATTAAAGCCAACTACAATTCGTTTAATCAATATATACGACAGCTTTATTATTTATACTTTCTTTCGTTAGTCTTGACGCATAGTGAGCTCTCTTCTATTTATTTTCTTCAGAATTCATTGCTACAGACCCAAATCTAATTTTCATCAATTTATAAAATTTCGAGTCTAAATGCTTATGAATAGTTGTAATTCATTGAAAAACACCACTCTTCTTTTATCTTGTTATGATATTGTTTTAGATCGATCAATGGATCGCAGCTCACACATTCATCCAAGCATGTTTTCTATTTGTTGTTCAATAACTGTTATTTGAATGCATTTGCCTGGTTACTTTGATACATTTCAGTTTATCTAATCCATTTACATCCCTCATGGGCAGTTCATCAGCAATTACCATGGACCTCGAATTGCCTTCATATTCTTCTGCTGCAGACATAATTTTTTGCTTTCCTTTAGATGCTTTGTCGATACTAACTGGCTACACTACAATTCCCAGCACAACTTTTTTTGAATGGTGTTAAAATATGACTGGTCTGTTTGTAATCAGAATTCCTCATATTGGAGTAATGATCTTGTCCTAACCTTCTTTTAGAAAAAGAATAAGATAACTTGCGGAAACACATGTGACCTGCAGGTGTATGAGGTAAAAGAATTAAATGCTACTCTCACTATTTATTTATTGAAGTACATTCGTTATTGTATACATATACATACGCAAATACATGATGGAACAGAGAAAGCTTATTCAAGCTAGGTTCATTTTGAAAGAAAATTGACTCATTTTGAATTGAACTTTGCTTATTTTAATGAAACTTGCATTTTTGAAATTGAATTTGACTGATTTTCAATTAAAATTGCCCTATTTTAAAACATATAAACATAAGCAATTAAACTTGGACTAATTTTAATTGCATTTGGCTTATTTTAAATTGAAGTTAAACTGGTGTAGATTTAAGACAGTTTCAGCAGTGAGGCAAACTGGGCGTCATTAAACACAAAATTGTCTTCTTACAAAATAGGCTCTAAAATTCGGAAATTTGTAGGGCCTGATACTGAGGCAATAACCCTAAAATCTTCCAAACGAACTGAAAGATCGTTCTTTTCCAAATGAGATCGGATGGTGGAATGAGAAGGAGAAGCAACAGGAAAACTCGTACAGAAATTTCTGCCGGTTTGCTTTGTAGCACTATTATTGTTAGATGTGGTAGTCAAGATACAGGGTATTTAGTGGGACGAAATGGAATTAGTTTCGGCTAAAAAGTCAAATTCTTGCCGGCAGAGCGCATTTGTAAATTTGTTTTTCAAAGCTTCCTAAAAAAAACTGGCGCAGCCACTGGCTGGTTGTAGTTTCTTGCTTCATGTATGTATGTTAACAACAGCAGCAAGTCTCACTACAAGATGTGCGAAAGCGTGTTTTGAAGAATAAAACTGAGAAAATAATGATGCAACGTTGGGCAAATTCATTACATGTTTATAGATTAAATATACGTGAAATAAAGTATTGAGCAAAAAATTAAAATAAAATAAAATGACCTTACACGTACATTTTTACAGTAAAAACAGTTTGTGATTTCTTCCTTATTTTTCTTTCATTGAGCCCACAATGTTTGAGAGCATTTTTTGTTGCATTAAGCCACAGCCCTGACTCCAGTGAGCGTCATGATATAGGTTATTTTTCTGAAACTCTAAATTATAAAAATCAATCATCTTACAGAAATTTTCGTTGTAAATTCAATTCAATTTGTTGTAGAGGGTTCTATTAAAAGTTGCTTGTTGATAAAAACAAGTTTTAGTACCTCATCACATAACTGCTACAAAAAATATAAGTTCAGTTTAGATTACGAAGAAACCGTGAAATTTTTCTGAAATAAGTCGTTGGATATGCTGGGAATTCTAGCATAGAAAGTAAACACGCGTTTTTAACACGCACATCCATTACCTACTTAGACTAGTAAGTTTTGGCTTACTATTATTCTTGGTAGAATAAGGAAGCCAATATCCTTGAACAGTTCACCGCGCTGAAGTCTCATTCTGAATGGCTCTTTTTCTAAAAAATTTGTTTCTCATTTACAACACTGAAAAAGAAGCAGGAAAGATTAGGATTTTCCCCCAGAATGTGCTCATCTCAGGTCAATTAAGCTGCCTCTATAAACAACACAAGAAATGCCCAATTTGGCGTTCATTTAAATTTGGCTGCGTTGCCAGTCTGGAGCGCGAGGTGTGGGACTCAAGGGAACTCCTCCAAACCCAGTCCTGACAGCGTTATTTTTCCTGATGCCGTCATTTTCCCTAACCGCGTTATTTTTCCCGGCAGCGTTGTTTTTCCTGATGGCGTTATTTTTCCCGACAGCATTATTTTTCCTGATGCCGTGATTTTCCCTCACTGCGTTATTTTTCCTGATGGCGTTATTTTTCCCGACAGCATTATTTTTCCTGATGCCGTGATTTTCCCCTCACAGCGTTATTATCCCTCACAGCGTTATTTTTCCTGATGGCATGATTTTTCCTCATAGCGTTATTTTCCCCGACAGCGTTATTTTTCCCGACAGCGTTATTTTTCCTAACAGCGATATTTTTCACGACGATATTCTCCCATATGATGGTTTTTTCTCGATTGCGTTGTTTTTCGCGACGGCTTTATTGTTCCCGTCGTCGTCATTTTTTCCTATCGACGTTATTTTGGCCTCGAATTTAAGATTCTTGACCATGCTCGATTGTACTCGCTTTAATTTCAAGGCTAATGCACAAAAAGTATTCATTATGTATTAGTTTCTATTTAGTTTTATAAACTGTTGTGGAAATAGTTTTTTCAAATTCGTAGTTCAAACGATTCAATTTAGACAAATGGAATTCTGCTCTTTTACTTGTATCGTTTTTTGTGAGTTACGAGTATTTACTGGAAAAATTTGCCATGCTTTTTTTGTGAGATTCTGGTTTAGGACTAAATTATTTTCAATGTATGCTAGTATGAATGAGGTAGAAGAGTGACGGAAGTACAGCGGCCAGCATCAAGTGTCAAAATTAAAAGTTTACTTTGAGACACACGAGCTTTTTTTTACAAGAACAGAGAAAACCAGGTAATCCATTAACAAAATCGTCTTCAAAAAATAATGTACCTTGTCCTGAAAATTAGGTGAAAAGATAAATATGTTGATCTTAATAATGCAAAAAGTCACGTAAGCACCTGCCGTCGTTTGAAAATCAATTTCGTGACGACCGTCTCAGAACAGAATTCGAAGAATGGTTATTTTTAAAATTGTTTATTTAACGTTGTTTGTTGTTTTCATCACTCGTGTGTTTATAATACTTTGACATTTGGTGTTTGTATTATTTTGATTACTGGCTTCTGTATTATTTCTGTTGCTGGCATATATGTAACTTGAATTACTGCTATTTAAAGTTGTGTTACTAACGCAGACAAAAACTACCATTACAAGAAACACATGTTAATCCCATTATTACTGCTGTACATATCATACTAGCACAAACCAACCAACACAAAAACAGACACACACATGACAGAACTCACGAGAAGTACAGAAGTTGATGTTGTGAGCGGTACGGAATACGAATGTCCGTCTCAGAGCGACATCTGGCGTCAAGGCTGTGAGAGCTATTCACCACCACTGCTTGCTTTATTGCTGCGTATAAACAACGCGCCTCGTGATGTATGACTTCGATTGTAGCGAAGATGCGGGCTATGGTGGCCAGAAAATCTTTGGCGTGACGCAAAAGTCAAGTAAATCGTTGGAGCTTCTTTGTGCTGCAATACACGCGTGTGTCGGTGATCTGTGTGTCGCTGTATGAACTTTATAGTGACGTACCAACTAAACTTTATAGTGACGTACCAACTAAACTTTATAGTGACGTACCAACTAAACTTTATAGTGACGTACGCGATAAACTTCATAGTGACGTACGAGCTAAACTTTACAGTGACGTACGAAGTAAACTTTATAGTGACGTACGAACTAAACTTTATAGTGACGTATGAACTAAACTTTATAGTGACGTACGAACTAAACTTTACAGTGACGTACGAACTAAACTTTATAGTGACGTACGAACTAAACTTTATAGTGACGTACGAAATAAACTTTATGGGGAGAACTTGAGTGTCGGAGAAACTATGGTGATCTGCCTACGCGTGGTTGTCGGTAAGGTTTTGTCGCTAAGAAATGTTCGTGGTTTCAACATCAGGAAGTTTAGGAAATACTCCAATTTATATTTTTAATTAATATAACGTAACGACTGAAATGACTTTTATTTGATAGTAGTTAAAAATATTTGAATACTTAGTCAACAGGAAGTATATTTATATTTTCTTCGCAGCAATCCTTCACGCACTGTCGGCAAGTTTTTGGTTTATCGTCTAGATCAGCCATTCTCAACCTATCCTCCATGATTGACCCCCTCGGCTTTATGTATTTCTCCATTTACCCACTACTCCCATACAAAAAATTCATAGCTATCATAAAGTGACAGAAAAACAAGAAGGTCAGAAAGAACCTTTTTATTGTTTAGGACTTTAGGTTTTCTATTTACCCCTGATTATATAATTTTTTACTCCCTAGGGGCAAATTTATCCCTGGTTGAAAACTTCTGGTCTAGATTCTTCGCAGAAGTCTTCATGAAGAAATTCGTATTCATTTCACGCTGCTTTTCTTTTCTAAAACTGCAAGGGGATTGTCAGCCCACTGTCAAAAATCCATTTTATTCAATTGTTGGACATGTCACTTAAATCAACCGAATAATTATTTTGGTTATTATAATTATTTTCTGAACCACTGAAACTGCAATAGTTTCTTCGGACTCTGAGACGCTGCATGCACAGCTTTAGGTGGCAATTCTTTGTTCATTTTGTACCCTTTACTGTAGGACGAGGAGAGGTAATTTCACGTACAACTTCAAAACAAACTGAAAGCTGTAACTTTTTTGTTGAAATGGTATATGTTATCAATGATTATTAATTATGCAATGATTATAAATTATGCAAGAGCTATCGATTGTTCAATGATTATTGATTGTTCGATCATTATTGAATCTATAATTATTCAACGATTTTTATGTATTCAATAATCATTAGAGTACACCGTGCCCATGAACTGCTGGTATTGATGTATCAAGGCTGTGATGTGTAACTTTCTGAGAAATAATGAACAAATACAATAAAAGAGAACAAAAATAAAACGCTGAATACAAAGACACATAGCGGCATTTGAGTCCTCGTCTCTACTGCTGCAGCTGCCATCTGTGTTGTGTCGGGGTGTCATCGATGACTTTGTTTTCAGGACGAAATTCTGAGCACGGTTTTCAGTAGACATAGCTTACAGCTATGTCTACTGAAAACATTAATTTCTGTAAGATTTTTCAACACGAATTTCAAAATATTCAGTATATTTTTCAAAAGTAGTATAACTTATATCATACTTTGTAAACATTTCGTACCTAACAAAGTAGATAAATCATTTACATCATCCTTGCACGCTTTGAATTTAGCAATTAAATCTTAAAAATTAGAAAAAAATTAAATGTTTCGCGTAATTACAGCATGTCAATCAGTAGTACAAAATGATCAAAAGTAAAACATTTTATTAAGAGAAGCCTTCAATAGGGCGTTTTTATTTTCATAACCATATTCTTTAAAGATCTTTTGCAAAACTTGCATTAGCAACGGATAGCTTCTGTTACAATTTCTTGCGTAATTTTAATACATTCAAGTAAAATAGAACGACAATTTTAGGAGATAAATAAGCGGATAGAATAATTTCAAGCCAGAATTAACTGCCAATGTATAAGATTGTTGGTGTAGGTCTACAGCTATCTTTTCTAATTACGAGTGTAATAATTACTACTTAATTACCCTTAAGACTTCCTAAGCAAACTCAACTTCGTTACTAACGATGAGGGCTAAAGCCGAAAAGTAAATCCTATTTTCTCATGACTTTCAAGATGAGCATTTAGATAAATCATTCGTTGATTTCTTTTACTAGAAGAAAAAAGCAACGGCTGGTCACCGTGAGGCTCGAGTGGCCGTCCTGGCGATCACAAATGAGGTGTGGAAAGACGAAGGGAAGAAATTTATTCAGCGTAAGATTTCACATTAACTTAGTTTTACTCCTGACTTGCCTATAATTGAGATAAGTTAACCAATGACTCACGTATTGTGCAGCGAACTAAAATAACATTGAGAGTAGGAAGCAATAGGAAACTGTATTAACTTTTTTGAGATGGAGCATCTATAACTTTGAGTCTGTGTTCAGAGATACTTTGTTCCATCTCTCTGTCAGTGTAACCGATGTAAGATGACATGGCTGAGAGTGCCTTTGGAATCTATGACTGAATATTTTCATGTGATACTATGAGAATGATGAGCTAAAAGATTATCAGAGGTTCAGATATTTAAAAGATAACTATATGAATACGATACTGTTCTGATTTACAAATAAAATTAAATATTTTTGATTCCCAAAATAATTGGCATAGTTCATTTAAGTTTTCAAGGAAGGTTTTAAAATCAGAGTTTTTACTTACTTGTTCCTTCTTAAATTTAAATAATTAATGTTTGGCAATTTATTTAAAAATATTCATTCAATCATAAGCTTAAAAACTAGGCATAGAGCATTTCAGAACTCTTTTGAAGTGTATTTGTAAGATTTTACCATAATTCAGCCAACTAATATGGAATTCAAACCTTTAAAGAATTATGTCTCGTAAATCATTTTTTACCTTTTCAATTTAATTATATATTCAGGGGTTTTTAATTGAATGATATAAAAGTAATGAAGCTATAACATCAAATTTCCGTGATAATATCAATGTATTTAACTGGTTATGAAAGAAGACTTATGAAACTAAGTTGTTGAAGTTCGGTAAGAAAGATTTACCAAACTAATTCCGAAAGAAGAACTATCCTTGGAGAGATTAAGGCAAAATTAGAATTATAGGACCTTTTTCAGGTTTTCTGTTGTTATTAAAATGCAGCGATCTTTACCTTCATCGCAAAAATGAAGTATCTGTAAAATACTGTGGTTAAAAATAAATAATCGTGAGCACCTAGATTTGTGTGATAAGGATGACCAAACAATGATCAAAGTTGAAACAGAAATTCATTTCGTGAATTTGGTACACGTGACAACGTATTTAGAACGTACTACTCAGTTATAATTTTTTTTGTTTCTTTCATGACAGTGCTCTTCCTCACACGCCACTTCAGCATTACGCAGCACAAGCAGCCGTTAGCACTTTCTATTCTCCCCAAGTGGATAGATGGCTGAGCATCAAGGTTTAGCATCATGTCACTTAGGCCGTCGGCAGCTCTGTTGTTTTACAAAACACAGAACGAAAGTCTCCATGCCTTGGGCTTTTCTTCTACTTTCTTCGTGAGGAAGCTTTGAATAAAATGCCTCGATAATTTCATCTCAAGTCTTGCTCTAAAAATCGTGGATTGTTGCCATAAGGGTGTCTGTGACCGACGAACGAAAGAATTTTCTTTGCTCTCGAGGAATACGTAAATTGAAGGTGTGGCAAATTTTCTAGAAAAAGTTCTTCCGGGCGATGAATTATTTTGCTACTATCCTTTCAGTTGTTACATTACCCCGAATACTTCACTGCAGCATCCGAAGGATTCTGCAAAACAATATTTCTTTAATTTATAATTATTGTTGATAATTTGCCGTCATGATTAGCGAAGTGCAACAAAGATCAAAACATACACAAGGAAGTTTTTATTTCATGTTTGCTTACTTATGAATATTCTCCTTCACTGCATTCTAACAAGCGCGTTACAAATAATGCTCACAAATCAATTAGCATGAAAAATTGCTTGGACAAAACTTAACATAAGTTATTACTAAATTATTAATTAATTACTTAGATTATTTGTTTACTATACATGTCGACGGGTTGCTTAAAACCCTTAAAGTATATATACTACGATATAAAAATGTATTCTACACCCAATGATTTTAAATTTGGGTACTCAATGGATTGAGGAGGGTGGAAGTTGGGGAAGGAGGATGGTGGTGGGGGAAGAAGTGAGGAAATGGAGGACATGGATGGGGATGGAAGGGGAGGTGGAGCATTTGTATGCATTACTGCGTCTACATTAAATGCTGAAGCGAGTGGTTTTCTTGTCGTGTTCTTGTATGCCAGATACATTCCAAACTTATGACGAACTCTGACTAAAAAAATTAATCTTGCAAAGTTTAGTTACAGTTTTTTACAAAAATTTATCAACACAGACGTAACCACGAAACATATCGAAAAAAGTATCCTGAAATGAATGTATCTTAGTATCTCTCTTGGCCTGCAGAATAATGATTTTTTGTGGTATTTTTTAGTCGTATTTCAATATTCTTCTCTATGGTTTTATTTCGAAATTTTCTTTATTATTCATCTTGTATTTTTACTTTCTGACCTAGGGAGAGCAATTCAGAAACGTACATCAAAAACTTGGAAAAAATAGATAATGATCTTGAAACCATGAAAAAGGCTATGGCCAATCCTATTCCAGTTGTGGATATCATTTTTAGTTCGCATATTTGACCTTTTATATTAACTTTAATTTTTCTTTGTTCAAATATTGAGAGGAAGAGCTGTAGAAACAAATTTACATGAAAAGTCCTTACCTTGCAATGCTCCAGACTTCAAAAGAAAATATCGTACGAGTTGCACGAGATCTACTGACTGGAGGAGCAGTCTCTTAACTTGTCACTTGTAATTCTGTCGATCAATGTAACTCTCAATTTTGCTGGTATCATTCGACTCAAGTACTGTTGAAAACTATATGAATTTCTGCATATCCTAAAAGCATACGATTGTCACGTGGAATGAAAAAGGCATTTTTAATTAACTAGAATGTCAGAGTCATGCAAGCTTGCTCTTTTACGTACGAATGAAAGGCCGAACAGTTTTAACTACAGGGTGCAGCAACAGAATTTTCATCTTTCATAATTGCTTTGAAAAAAGAAGTTATGTTGTCGGAACCAGTATTCAGGAGTAGGGAAATTTCCAGAGACATAGAAAGTGCTCGTCTCATGTTCATACATACGTAAAAATATATATACCAGTTTTAAAATGCATGATTGTGAAATTGCGGGTAATTTTCTTTCAATATGGCAGTATCTATGATAATTAACGTGAACATTCGTATATTTATATCAAAAAGAAATTTAATTTTAACTGGGCAACCCCAATCGCATTTTCAAGCATTGTAATCCATCCAATGATCTGTTATTGAACTAACTCACCTATTGAGCTGTCAGATTTTATCACAAGCACTGCTAATATGTATCAGATAGCACTAATTTTCTTATAAAAATGGATCAACTAAACAAGACTGAGCGAAGAGACGCACGAACAAAGGAAACTTCTCCCGTAGACTTTTCGAGGCTACGTCACTGCCCTCCGTCGCAACATTGTGTCGTTTGCTCAGAAGTCTGAGAGGCATTACAGAACTGGGGCTTCTCCTTCAAGGGCAGTGGGGCCTTTGATCCTGCCCCAAAGGAGAATGTAAGTGACACAGTAATATTCCCAGGTGCCTGTTCTGGCCCCCACCTGCATATACAGCGGCCACAAACCTGGTTGCCTATTGCAAGTAAATGGCTTTCATGCAGTGATCGCGAGCCCCTGTAAGAAGTATGTATTAATATTATACAAGGTAGGTAAGTGTATGCGTTAATTATTCGCTAGTTATTGTTTTTTCCCAATTAAGATCGGGCTAGAAATAATTTTAGATCAGAATTGTAAGCCTAAAATTTGATGCGAACTACGTATTGTTGCCTAAAACATAGTAGTTTAATAGTTAAACACACCAAATTCAAGATTACTGTCGCACTGACAGTAATTTTCGTTGAGCTTCGCAACATTGAAGCAAACTACCGAAAATATACTGAAAGAACGTAATTCTAACAATGGAGTTTGTGTAGGTAGGTGCAATTATCCAGTATGTTTCAACCATTTAATGATCCGAACACTGAGGCATTTTAAAATCCAGTGTTACACATTTCATGTATCAAAGGCATTGGAAATAAACCTTTTTTGTCACAGAGTAACAGGTTCACAGACAAGCCTTGAATTATCTATATTGTCTCAGGATTCTACTTTGCTTAGTTGTCATTGTCCGTCTTTATTTGGGCGCGCAAAAAGCTACGGCGTGCGCAGACATTTTATTCTGGAGTAACACAAAAACTTGCACTTCAATTTTTACCTTTAGAAACATTTGACTTTCTTTGATGGAGGGAAAGGCAAGGCAAGGTGTTCTTGTGGCTTTTCATTTCAGTAATGATATAAAACTGGAATATTTTTTAGTACTTCCACGTCGTATAATTATCTTTAGATAGATATACCATATTCATGAAGGCTTATTTAGGCGCACAG
>VCRD01008818.1:1821-16447 GCA_006783055.1 Trinorchestia longiramus
CCCAGAGAGTATCTTTTGCCTCTGTACCAACTGTATGTATAAGCCCAGAGAGTATCTTCTGGCTGTCGCTAAGATTGCCTTCATGGTCTACCTCCTCACATGCACCAGCTCCTCCTGTAGCGGTAGCCTCCTGTGCTACAACACACGACCTCAGCTAGGACGACTCCGTCACCCAACCACCGACACTGTTACGAGACTTCTTAATCATCTTGTAAGTTGAAACAATTGACACTAACTAGTTTACACTCCGTAGAATGCTGACATTTCCGTCACACACGTTTAAATACTCTATTGTCGTTATCATGTTTCCACTTTTTGATTATTCTGTTTCGAAATATGCTACGACAGTAGTATAAGTAGTATCGAGAAATATACCTTACTTTAGTTTGATGCTTCACAGTCTTGTACAAGTACCATCGCATACTTACTATACAGTAGGTTGAATTCTATGATTTGCTTATAAAGGAAAACTTACGACTGATGACAAAATAGTAGTTATTCCCAGAGCCGACTCTAGCCTCATGAAATGTTGATAGCAGTTACAGTGAGGGAAACAAATATTTGAACATGTTAAAAAATTTTATTTATTAAATTTCTGAAAAACAAAAATGTAATATACCGATATTATATTTACACACACACGCACAAACTTAGCATAAGCAAAAGAAACGAATAAATTATAGTAAATAATGAATTTATATACAATTATAAATGTAGGGGTGAAAAAGTATTCGTACAGAACATAAACAAGAGATAATTCTGATTTAATACTTAGTAGTATAATCATCATTCAGATTGACTTCTATCAATTTTTTTACAGTTCTTCTTAATCAATGATCTAAATGTTTCTTCAGGAATTTTGCCCCATTACTCTTTACAAATTTTCTTCAAATCTGAAATGCACGTTGGAGCTCTTGAATGAATTTTAATTTCCAAATAACGCCACAAATTTTCATTGGGGTTCAAGTCTGGAGACTGGCTCTGCCATTCTCGTTATTTTAGATTGTGATTGGCAATCCCTTTTTTATCAGATTTCTCTGAGTGTTCAGGGTCGTCATTCTGTTGTAAAACCCACTTTTCATGAAGTTGAAGCTTTTCTACGGAATCACGTAAATTATTGTTCAAAATATCTTAGTAAATCTGTGCATTCATTTATCATTTATCACACGTAAATTACCAGTGCCATTTGCAGAAAAACACTCCCACACCATGATGCTGCCACCTCCAAACTTAACAGTAGGAATTGTGTTCTTCGGCACATAGGCTGAACATCTCTTCTCCAAACACGGCTATGTCGATTTTGTTCATACAACTCAGTTTTTGACTTGTGTGTCCATAGAACACTTTCCCAAAATGTACCAGGGATTATTCTTATGTTTAAAAACAAATTTTAAACGGACATCTCTATGTCGTTTAATCAACAGAGGAGTTTTTCTAGGAGACCGTGACTTCAGTTAATCACTATGAAGTTCATTGCTCATAGTTCGTAGTGTAACACTAGTCCCTGAAGCTAATAAATCTTCTTTTAACTCCTCTCTGGTGGTTGTTGCGTTATTTTCGATTCTTCATTTAATTTTTCTTAAGGATCTAGGGAAAATCTTGCGTAGTGCGTCAGAGCTTATTTTATTTTCAACAGTTCTTCATATTGTACATCTTTGAATAATTGACGCAATAGTAGAAAATGGAATTCGAAGGTTCTCTGATATTTTCCTGTAACTATTGACAGCTTTTTTCTGTTCAATAATCAAGGTTTTCACAGAAATTATGAGTTATTCACCTTTCACCATTATTACAACATTACTGTATGGTTTCTTAAAGTTGAATGAACCAGCTAGCATTTTGACATCTCAAGGTGACTATTGGTAACAATTATTGGAACAAACGAGAAAGTTCTAGTAACGAAAACCTTGTCTAAACATTACTTCGTGTCATCTAAAATCAGAAATTTGTTCTGTACGAATACTTTTTTCCACCCTAAATATTTATAATTGTATATAAATTTATTATTTCCTATAATTTATTTGTTTCTTTTGCATATTCCTGTTCATGCCTGAGTACCAGTACATATATCCCATTTTTGATCATCAAAAATTGAACAAATAAAAAATTTCAAAATTTACGAATATTTGTTGCCCACTACTGTACATGCATGCTCGATACTGTAGCAGTGCAGATCAGTTATTTAGAGTTACCTTGCTATCCACATCCAGTGAACTTCAGACGCCATGGAACTCAGGTAGCAGCCTAAGAACGAACCATTCGGCTCGTTCCTTTTGACATATTCTATCCTATTTAGGGCACTGCAACTGGCGCCCTGCAACACGTATACAGCAGAGCAGTACAACTGGTGTGTTGCAGTTATGGGTGCTGCAACGGACCTAATGGAGATGTTGCAGTCAATGCAATGTAACTGCAGCCGACGCACCGCAGCAGATGTACCAAAAACTTGAGTTTATTTCTATTCTAGTGTCTCTCTCTCTCTCTCTCTCTCTCAACTTGAGATCTGTGGTCAGCTCAATCCTTCTGAGGGTCAAAGCGTTACTGCCTCGAACTTAAACTTGCCCACGAGGTGAGCAATTTAATGTAAATTCACTTACACGAAATTTTATTTTTAAAGTAGGTAGGAAAAAACACTAAGACGTAACACGATTCTACCTAATGAAGCATCCATCAGTAGCGACTACGGTTTTTGAGAAACATGCATCGCGTAGTTGCTGAGTGCGCCTTCGCATCTGCGGTTCACGCTACAGAGTGCAGCACAAATCTGAACCTCGCTGCTGCCCTCGCAGACCACACTGCATGGTATAGTTCAAGCTTACGTCATGCAGGACTTCCTTATGTCTTCAAGAACGGAACATCAAAATATAATTCGAACTTTAAAGATATTTGGCCAAGTTGAGCATAAAGTCTTTGCAGTATTAGAAATATCTAGTTTCTGTGCCAGTGTTTGTCTGGGTAATCAAATAATCACCCAACAGTATTGAAAAAAATGTGTTAGTTTTTTTAGGCGTATCTGAATCAGAACATTTCAACATCACAGACTGGTGCAACATTAAACGCATTCTCAATTCAATACTAGCCAAAATTTCTTGCAAAAAAACATTGAAAAACTATGAAAACTATGCTGCTTTCATCGCTGTAATGAAAGCATTGCAAGGCCTCAATTCTGTGAACACTAATGGTTGCACTGCAAATACTGACGTGATGCAAAAAAATAAATTCCTAACTGTTGTAACATTAAAGTTTCGTTGGAGTATTTATTTTTATCACTGTCGATCAGGCTCGTACCAGGCGATAATAAAATGAATCTCTCACTTATTCTAGTGTCACCGAACTTCCAAAATCAAGAATTCTCAGAGAAAGAAATTATTTTCAAGACAACAAGGCAACCACACGCAGCATTTATGTATAATTTTAATCATCGCGGTGCCGAATGCAAGCAGAAATTCCTAATTAAAAAGCATTGAATTACATGTCCTCAACCGGAAAACAAAGACAATTTTAGCTACAGGACCTCGAACGCAGTCCCGCCAGGATGAGGATCTTTTCCTTGAGTTTCAAGGGAGGGAGTGACATATATTATATATATATATATATACATATATATACATTATATTTATATGTATAATATGGGGTAATTATCAATATATATGTAAATATTGAGAGAGATAGCGAGAGACATAAGAAGAGAGAGCGTGCCAGAGAGTCACCGAGAAAGCGCACGAGCAACATTGGCTGCCCATCTCAGGTTCTTCTTTGGTATTTTAATGAAATCAAATTGACGGGAATGTATGAGCGATTAATGCAAAATTACGCAGGAAAATTACGCTCGAACCTCTAAAATGCAGCCTCGCAGCGCAAGCATGCAGACTTTCTCTCTTATTGATAGCGACATTCATCCTTGCGCCGTGCGCTTGCGCACTGCGGCTTGCTGGTGTGAGGCCTGTACACGACCACTTTATTTACGCACGGAAATTGTTTTCGTGTAACTTCTGTGATTAGAAAAATGCGTGCTGAAGTGGTATTACTGAGTTTAATATTTACTACACTAACTTGACGCTGCAGGACAGCAGTAATAAAATGAAGTACCAGAGTCCAGGAATGAGGGAAATGAAGCACGTGTCCAGCACTGAGGGAAATGAAGCATGTGTCCAGGACTGAGGGAAATGAAGCATGTGTCCAGGACTGAGGGAAATGAAGCATGTGTCCAGCACTGAGGGAAATGAAGCATGTGTCCAGCACTGAGGGAAATGAAGCATGTGTCCAGCACTGAGGGAAATGAAGCATGTGTCCAGGACTGAGGGAAATGAAGCATGTGTCCAGCACTGAGGGAATTCTAAACAGCTCTCTCCACCAGCGATCGTGGGACAGGCCTTCCAAAGCACCTCCGTTTTACCGCCTGCAACTCTCTCTCTGATGTTGGAATTTAAGTTCAGCTATAAAGGAGAGAAGCGAGGGACCCCTTGTCTCCGGCCTGGGTGGTCCCAGTAGAGGGCCGTCCGGTCCAAGTCTCCAGACCAAGTGAAATGTAGACACCTTGTCCCTCCTACAACGCGCTATGAGGTCACTCGTACAGTCGAGTTACGTGTAAAGTACATGTCTTATTCTTGCAAAACTTACATCCATGTGGAAACAAAGCAGACGTGTGATATTAGACCCAGAACTTAGTAAATGTTTCATTTCATCATAATCTCCAGTTTCAATATCAGCATTCCTGCAACATGAAAGTCCAACGACATCCTCATTCAGTAAGGGCTGTTTTTACTCCTAGTTACCACAGTAAGTGCTGTTGTTGCCGCTTCTGCCGTCAATAAGTGAATTCAGACCAGGAAAATGGTTATCATAAGGAGTGTCTCGGGCATTTAACGCAGCGGTTCCACAAACATTCTAGTCTCCCTTGCACTTCTTCTCCTACTGGAGTTCACAGCACTTCTGAATGACATCTCCCTATTGTAATCTGAAACAGATTATTAACAAAGTTCACTGAAAAATTTCACATTCGCCTCTCTATGACTGGTCAAATGGACTGAATTTATGATGAAAAGAGTAAGTTCCATTCATAACAAATTACTAAGCAGCAAGCTTGATTTCTGGCGACAAGGATGCTTAGCATGAGAGATGTCAGTCAACAGCTGTACTCGCATGACGTCACGGACACAAGAAGTGAGCAGAATGCTCCAGTATCAATTAAGCGAAATAGAAATGCGACGTCTAGAAATGCTATTGCTAGCTAAGAGATAGTGAAGAGACTAGTGAGTGAAGATAGAATGTAAAGGATCGTGATCATCTTAACCAATAAACATCTAATGAATGTAAGGGACCAGGCAGAAAGCAAGTCATAAAGTTACGAATCTGAAAGGGAAATATTTTTGACGACATTTATAACTAGTTAATTCTTTGTGAGTAACATTAAACTACTTTACAACAGCTCTTCAAAAAATAAGCTTCGATCAAAACGAAATTAATTGTAAGGAAATTAATCGACTTGAATTTTTTTCTGGAAACTCATAATTAGGAAAACCGTTGTTCTTATTTAGTGCTTCTGTGCTATAAGTTACAATTATACTTTGTTCTCTTTACGATAGGTCGAGTATGACTTCGACCAGTCAAGAGCGATCTTTCTCATACCTTAGAAGTGATCGTAACATTTCTTTATTGGGAAAGACAAATAAGCTTCCATCGTGGGGCGGATTGAACACATACCACGTACGGCACACGCAACAAATAAATACTTCACTTGACTTCCTTCATCACATCTCAGAATGAAAGCCACTTCCCTGCTGTAAGAAATCGCACTTAACCAGAATATGAGCAGGATTTCACTTGATGTTTTTTTCATAACAACTAAAAATAACGAATAGAAATGAATCTTAAACTATCAGTGTAGGTTGTGTCACTGTGTTTGAAATGGGAAATGCTCGAGCAATTTAAAGGCATGTTTTAAAATTTCTGGGAAAAAGATTACGTCAAGTTAGATACCATATTGTCTTAGAAGTATTCAAAGAACAAATCGTTTGAATATAAAAAAGGGCCATCACCAAATTATTCAACGCCGAGCACTAAATGACGACCACCATACAGCAGACAGATCTCTGTCCGACAACATTGACTATTTTGTTCCTGTTTTTTAAAGTCTTGCTCCCGACTTCCAGCACGAACATTTGTACGCACTGAACAAATATTTGAAGAATTATGAGCTATTTACAGTAATGATGAAGAAGTTTTATTGAGAAGTTAGGAGCTCTTAAAGCGCACTTAACTTTTTTAGAGCAGAGCAATAACTCGGCGATGGCTCATTTGAGAAGCAACTGCCCACACGGCGTCCTTTACAGCACCGCAGGTCTTGCAGAAATTCCTGAGACCGAGGTCTGTATGTGCACGAGGCGACCTCCACCAAATGGTCTCTTAAACATCCTTGATGGTGTTTTGCAATCAGACCATTTTATTAGAAGGTCATTAAAACCCGTCTCGTTGTCTTCGCAACTAGCCTTCTTTTATTCGTCAACGCAAACACGATGGATTCCAGAATACTTCTAATTGAATATATTCGCAACTCAAAAATGATGGTGTGAAAATATTCAAAACAAATGGATCAAATAAAAAAAGTTCATGATGCTTAATCAAGCCAAAAAATGCAGCATGCTGACAGCTTTTGAAGCTTTTAAAGAAACGCATTTTGCAGTTCGGAGAAATCTCCGGCCACAAAACATGTTAGAGAATTTAATGTTTGTTTAGCGACCAACACATGCGACCAGAAGCCCATCGCTGGCCCGTTACGCTGGAGCTCGAGCTCCGTATCAACGCTACGAGACACGAGTTGATTGGTTAATCATGGGGTTTGTGTAGCTGATTAGCTCACGACAGCATAATTTTATTTAGCCTTGATTGGCTGTTCTGCTCCAATTATAACTTATTAAGGACGTCTTTTAGAAGCTACTTATTATTAATTACCTCGCACGTATGCCTTAAGAGGAAACTCAGTCAATAGCCTATTATAGCACATTATTCAGCTATGCAGATACTCACATTCCTTATTGTCTTCTGAAAAAATTATTTATACCCATTAGCTTACCCTCACTCCATGAGACACCACACACTTCATACAGAATTAGAGGAATGTACCTACTGTACATCACAATCAATATTTGAAAATAAGAATAACGTTAAGCTTCAAATGTATGCTGTAAAGGTTGCAACTCCATCACTAACGTTCATGTACGACTTCTTTGTTTCTAGCACATATTCACGCTAGTCAATAAGCTTTCTTACCTCATGACATTAGAGAGAAGAGATAAACATGTCTCCCAATGCACAAGGATGTTACGGAAGACTTTTCCATTAACACTTTGATGTCTTCCTTAGACCTCAACTCTTATTATAATGCAGATAAAACAATCACCACAATGTGTGCTTTACATGTTTATTTATTCAAAGAATTCTTCGAGTCCTCATCCTACATCAAGTCCCACAAACTTGCTCATAAACTTCACTCATCTCCCTAGAAAGTTTTCTGTGCCCTCCAGAGCAGCCTTTGTACTTCCTCCATGTCTAGCGTTTAATCAATATCATTGTACTCCATTTAAACTCTACTCGCTTGCCTTCGTAGTTCTAGAAATAAATGAAATTACAAGAGCTCCATGTCTTTTTTCCTTTAGTATGAGCAGGAGAGCAGGATATAATGCACATCATGGTATGATTCTCAGTTCTCTCGCTCCGAGGCTTAGCTCTTGACGAGGGTGGGACTTAAACGTCCAATATGCCGTAGCCAAACTAATATGAAATACAGAGCATAAAAATATAAATTGCTAGCAATACTTTTGTACTTGGTCTTACAAATAATTAACTGGATCCCATCTTCAAACGATAAAAAATTATTCATGACTTATATCTACATAGAGAAGATTTTGTTAATTAAAGTACCTGGTTTGATACTTCGTATCTTGATAATATTCACTGGACCCTCATCCACTTTTACGGAATAATTGGCACCCTTGTATCTGGCATTCAAATGAAGATCACCTACGTCGAAATAGCTATTGTTTTCGATATGGAAATGTGGTCACAGAACCATCGGCTAATTCAATGGGGCGTCCACGTCGCACGTAATGAACGTATGGACGTGTGTTCCAGTGCAATTGTAACGAAACATTTCAATGGATCATAACTCTGTTCAGTTTACGGTCCATTGTTGCGAGCAAGACGCGTGTACGTAACGAGTTTTATTATATGCAAACTAGCGGTCCAGGTCGTACGGCACTAAGCGGGTCTGCGCTTGTGTATGTTGGACAGATCAAGACTCGCAGAAAAATTAAAGCTTGAAATTGATGAATTAAAACTATACAAAATTACAGACATGCGTACATATGCAAGTTCTAAATTTACTGCCAAGTGTCAGTAAATTCAAAGCTGATTGCGGCGGCGTCTGGAATCTCATTTTCTTCCCTGAAGATGATGCAACTTCTCAGCTGCGACTAACCCACGATACAAAACTGTGCTGCGTTCATCTCCTGTATTTTCAACCAACATTTCCAATCGCTACAAGGCGTTTTGTATGCACAGGAATTGCTTAGGTCTACGTGAGGGGTAGGTCACAGTCTATGATTTTGCAACACTTAAAACGTACTGCTCCTGCAAATGAAAGTTGCAGCTTAAAATCTGAGAATTTAAATTTTCAGGCAAGTAAAACAAATAAATTTATCACACACTATCTCGGCAGTCAGTTTTGGTCACAAACGATCTCGTGATTTAAAGTCAAAACCAAAACTGAAGAGCAAGGGAGTCACCCCGACGCCCTCTGCACTACGGAGAGAGCTGGGCACGCTTTTCATGATGGAGGTGCCCATGTCCGTGATGAACGTCTCTTTGTTCGGCAGAGATCAATGCTCATTGTTATTTAGATTAATTCGTGACTCAATTGGGCAGTGATTAGGACTTCGCCCGAGCAAGCAACGCCATTGAACAAATCCTCCTCTTAGTGGTGCAAGTAATTTTGTTCATTGAGTGCTCATGGAGTGTTCAGGAAGTGGCAGTGTCACAAAGTTCAGGATAATCAGAACACATGACATCACGAGCACATCTTAACGATAATGATGTCCATCAACCCTGAGTCTACGACTACAATCTGCAGCGCCTTGGATGGGTGGCTATCACAGCATATCACTTCACTGCTCACTTCGCGCTCACTGCTGCAGTATGATCTACGGATAGTGATTTTTAAACCACAATTTATAAAAAAGTATTTAATCCTTATACATTATTAAAACAAGAGAGCCAATAATATACCATAAACAGGACACGTGTTTGTTGCTTGAAATGTTCAAAAAGTACTTCAAGCTGACCCCTGCATATGTAGCTCTGCTTTTTTCTTACTGTAACTAATCATCTTTCTAATATTCTCCTCCCTCGTGTTGGTTGAGAAGTCCACAATACGATTCAACGTTACCAGAGTACGTGGTTGACACCTGAGGACGTGTGTCTGGGCCCAGAAAAAGAAATCAAGGCGGGACAAGTCTGGAGAGTATGGGGGCCGATAGTGATCCTTCCGATGTGAAATTAATTTGTCACCAAACTTTGATACCAATTGATACCAATAAATGAAGACACAACAATGTCACAGGGCAGCAGGTGTCGTCGTACGGAAATTGGGGAAGAATTCTGTCCTGAATTCTGTTTGATGCTCTAAAGATGCCCGAATGTGAAGATGATAAACGATGACTGTTGTTCAGTGAATGGAGAATTTGGGTTTGGAATGACGACTAGGGCAGCGCACTGGGGTCATTTTTAGGATGCCACTTTCGACATGAAGTAACATGCATAGTGAAAATTCATGCCACTTTATGTAGATGGCTGATATTTGTGGTAGCATAGATACCCTGTTTTATTAAAATATAGCGGTTAGGTATTTCTAATGAAGTATTGTTTTAACATCGCTATCCGTAGATCATACCATTGCCAGCCTTAATTCTGTCATGTACTGGAACCGTAAATTTCTCACGATAAAATGAGCAATTCAGAAAACCAATGGCCAAAGCAGATTCGAAGTGGCAACTATTTACCAGCGCACTACTTATTCGAATGTGATTGCAATTCTTCACAATTTCATGGCTGACCAGTAAGCGACGAAGGAATTCGATCATTTCTCCCTCATTTTGAATGACGATCAGGTCTTGGTTCAGCAGTGATACGATCAGAATCTTCTACCTGGACGGACGCTGGATAATTAATTGGTTTTTGATGTGGATGGCATGAAGGGACTAATTGAAGAACAGTGTCACGTTGAGATAAAGATTGCAGGAGGGACGAGTAGACAATAAATTAAGGATCGCGTCAAGCCAGGCGATGTCGACGAGGTTTTTCCTATCCTCCATCTCACACCTGACTCTGGTACTGATATCCACGTACCAGCACGAGCTATGTGTGCACACCATTTATTGGTACGTGAAAATAACACAAAGCCTTGCTTCTTTTCATGAGTAACTGTTATCATGGTGACGATACTGCTGCTCGTCATGCTGATTTTGCTGCTGTTTGTCACACTGACTGTGCTGCTGCTGCTGAAAAGACAGCACTGATTGACGAGTGCGACGTCATTATTATTATTACTAGTGCAATGCCCGTTAATAATATGTTGCAAAAGCATGAGATCTGTTGCATGAGCAAGCATGAGATGCTTGCTCATGTTCATACCATTGAACTCCAGAAACGTGGTCTTCCTCACTGCCTTTTTCTATTTATATTAGAGAATGATCATGGAACCTGGGAAGATATTGACAAAATTGTTGTTGCAGAGCTAGTGTACCGGTGCAATCAAAAATGAGGGCAAAAAATATTTATAAATCTTTCTTGAGATAATCTTTCTCTCACTCTCCTTTTTCGCTCTCGATTTAGTCTTTTTTTCGTTCGAGTGGAGTTTCCATGCTTAAGTTTATTTCCAAGGTAACTTATTTTTCTTGTGACAGTAATAAACACTTAGAATACAGTATTTTTGAGCCGCAATATACCGCCGAACTCGGTATCCACGATACGGACTCGAGTATATTCGGCTCTGGATCTCTCTAATTTTTTTTGAAAGTGACTTATTATAGTGCACTTGTACACCGAAAATGAGTATTAATTTACCAGTGAACTGAAACCAAGATCGCCAGTGCTAATCTATTCTTAAGAGCGTGACGCGAAATCAATTTCCAAAATCTTTGGCCTCATACTAAGTGGTAGCCAGGTTACTGGTCAAACTAATTTAAAACATTTTTTCCGCATTATCAATCAAAGATATCAAAGCATCGTGATGAATTTCAACAGAAAAAGGTCCAAAAAATTTCTATTTGTAAAAATAAACCGATTGTGTATTCTGGATACCATAATGCAAGTGAAAGGGAACTGAATTGCCACAGAAAAATGATGCAACAGAATGATTTCTTGTATTTCTTAAGCTTTATCCTTGTTGCTATCAAAGCTATCGATTAGAAGAGTGTGACACACGGAGGGGCAGATAGACAGACGCGGCTCTTATTATAGTATAGATTACTAGACAGTTCCCATGGAAATTCCACGATTTAGATTCGACAATTTGTAATTATTTAAAGACAAATATATTAAAGATTTACGATGAATTATTGGGTTTTAAGTGAATACTTTTCATTAATATATACAGAACTTCTATTTTGTATCTTATATCCCGATAATACGGCCTAGATAGTACTCGTTGAAATTACTGTTTTAAAAGTGATAAAATTAAGGATCTATGAAACAAAAATACATATTTTAGTTTTATGCGCGGTACTATCATAATCTGAATATTTTTCATGAATACTCGTACATACAGAACTTCCATTTTGTACCGTATTTACCGATAACATGGTCATACAAGAGAAGAAATCTGATAACGGGAAAAATGGCTTTATAGTGATCCGGCGCCTTTGGTATCCACAATACAATGCTTATAATACGTGCATACACGTTCCGATTTCAGTTCAATAATTTTTCATCAGTAATAGATAGGAAGTAATAGGACGAACACACACAGAAAGAGAGATGGAGATACATAGTCGATTATATACGTAGATATTCCGAGTTTAACCATTGCAGAGTACGACGGCAACACAGCGTGTTCATCTATTGTAATGGAACAGGTGAGTCACCCCTAGGGCACAGGTGGGTCATCCCTAGGGTAACAAAAACAGAAGCTCAGTATGACCAGTCTGACAGCGTCTGACAAGAGCTGACTGTCCCGTGTGATAGCGTCTGACAAGAGCTGACTGTCCCGTGTGATAGCGTCTGACAAGAGCTGACTGTCCCGTGTGATAGCGTCTGACAAGAGCTGACTGTCCCGTGTGATAGCGTCTGACAAGAGCTGACTGCTCCATGAGATCGCGTCAGTCGCTGACATTGCGGCATTGTGTCAGCGCAGTACAAATGATGCCTGACGTCTTCCAGCTGCCAGTACAGCGTCGTCAGCCACGATGTATAGGAACTGTACCAATGAAGCCACTAATTTACTCCTTTTGAGCATACATCGGAAATGAACATACTCGAGCAAACACAAGAGGAGATCTTAAATAATACATAAACATTTAAACACTGAGATTGTGGTAATAAAACATGTAATGTTTTCATGAGGTACAAACGAAAAGCTTTAAACGTAAAAAAATTACCTCATCGTTTTTTTTACCTAGTCAACAAAAGCCGAAAAAATTCTCATTTGTTAAACATATCAGTTAAAATTTGGCAAATGATTGTCAAATGCATTTAGTTATAACAGATCCAAAGCTGGAGCTGAATTTTGGCTCGCAGCAAAATATTTTTACTTTAATTCCGACGGCGCGAAACAAACACCAAACTTCGCAAACATTAGTGAGCATCCTGCATTAATGCGTCAGAGAGAGAGACAAGAGCATTCTTTACTGTGACATGGCGACCGTGTGGAAACACGATAACAAATTCCATACAAATGTCATTAAACATTTTCGAACTTATTTTAAACATAACCACGCAAACTTTGCTAACTACAACGATAGTTTATCGGAACTTAATTCGCTACGAAATTTGGAATGCTTTTTGACGCGCATCAGACATGCATCAGAAAGCAAGCACCAAGCAGACAGACTTAACTGAAGATCACTCACTGCGTACAGAGTAACAACAAAATTATACGCTACAGCACAAAAACACAGTCACCACAAATTTTGTGTTTCATGAGCAGGTATCAATCTTATGGCAAAATGATATTAAAATTGGATAATTGCACGCAATTATTTTTGCCCCTCATAGTTTTGTGGTCTACATACGACTTGGGAGGTCTGGTTCCCTGCTCTCTGAAACGATGACCGCCTCACCCTTCATGGGCCCCATTAAACAGATAGTCACACGCAGGACGAGCGATGCCAAGAGCTTTATGTTAATCTGAAACACCGTGCGTTACTGCGCTGCACCTACTCTTCACATACCACTCCAACGCAAGACGCAACACATACACAACACACACATAAGAGTCGATCTCCTTTTAGGCTTTGGTTATTTGTACTGAGCAAATTATTGAGAGGTGTACAGAAACAAATCTTAACTCTTCATCAACGTTCAGTTCTGCGCACAGCGGACTTCTGACATGCATGTCTGATGCACAAACTGCCCTCATGTCATGTACGTGTTCATGCTGAGTCGAGGTCCCTGTCTGTTGGTGCTGTGTGAACATTATTTTATTACCCCCTCACCATTCTTCTACATATTTGCAGCCTGCATGCGTTATTACATGTGTCACCGATGAGAACACAATATAAGACGTGAGAACAAATACTTGAGAAAATCTTTCTGAACTATTTTCTCTCTAGCTTTTTGCTTGGCTTATGTAAACTGGAACTTTTTACGAGACTTGCGAAAGACATAAATTTAATCTTTTATCTTTAATTTAATCTTATCATCCATCACGCAGAACAGCATCCATTTGCAGCTCCGTAAGTCTTTAAGAACTGTTGGTTGGAGGAATCAACAATACAGCGATTCATGTACGGCCACTTGGTGGAGAATAAATGCTAGGCTGCCATAGGCACTTTCTTCTTGCTTTCGTTGACGTCTTCAACAAGGCACTGATAAAAATAATCTTTTTTTATATCTAGAGATTATTTTATATCTAGAGATTACCGAGGCAGTGAAGATAAATGAAATTTGTGGTATTCTTTGGTGAAGAGAACAGAGATAACTTACACCCTTTCGTTCATTATTGATGTTATATTCCAGGAAACTGTACATTTTCAAACATAACTTCGCATGATCAAGCACAGTTGTGCGATGGAATGCACTTTTACCACTATCATGATTCAACAATTTGAGCTCAAGGGATTTCTAATTTTAAATTTAAAACCTTCAATTAAAATTCCTCATAAAAATCTTAGCAGACACTTCATATTACAGTTCTTAAAATTAAATTCAACGTTTTACGTAAGGGAACGATTAACCTCATCCAAGTACTCTATCACCTACAAGCACCCTGGTGAACTGATCCAAATCTAGCACACCTACAGTACAGTACAGTCCAAATCCGGGCTGTCACGCCGGGGTGAAGATACACACACACACACAAGGGCACCCACATAATACTTATGAACCTCCGAGGGACTCAATAGAACCTCCCAGG
>VCRD01008821.1:0-14046 GCA_006783055.1 Trinorchestia longiramus
TAACTCTTTTAAACTATACCATTGTTGAATACAACTGCTATAACTGTTTTAAACTATGCCATTGTTGAATACAACTGCTATAACTCTTTTAAACTATACCATTGTTGAATACAACTGCTATAACTCTTTTAAACTATACCATTGTTGAATACAACTGCTATAACTCTTTTGAACTAACTTTTGATAGACCAAGTTTCGGTAATAATGACTCCATTAACACATAAAAACGTATTTTCTAGATGTTTAATATATTTCTAGTATAAATGTATTTCTTACTGCTGGAACAAATATATCCCATTAGAATCAAAAGGGTTAACGAATAACATGAAATGGTTAAACTAATTAAGTTTTAGGTTCAACACATACATACATTACACGTGTTCCGAAGCGACCACAACAAAACATGCTATAACAAAGAGTACCAATATGACAGTATTTCATACGAGCATTACTTAAGAGATGCTTTCAAATTAGTCTCATGTTACAGTCGACGAGACCATAAGTATATCATGTTCTAGTATCAACAAAAGCAGAAACTAGTTTGATATCTTGAGCAGAGTACATGTATGACATGGTGCATGCACCATGGTGCTCTGTACATGGTGTGATCACACCAGTATCATGCACTCAAACACGTCCTCTAGAATACAGTAAAACTCCACATCCAAAAGAAGAAAGAACACAATCTGTCAAGTTTTTGAAAAGGATAGATGATGTGTCTGATATTCATAGAATGATTTAGTGCAAACTTTCCACAAAAATTTTTTTAATTTCTTCTTTTATAGACACATTAACAAGAGCATCGGAAATATATATCATAATTTTCAAACACAATTTAAAAATAAATTGCATGTGAATATTAGCAGAGTAATGTTCCTCAACTTCCATTGGGGTTTTGACGATTTTTTTCAAACATGTGAAGCGCTCATAAGAAACGATTTTCATACTTAAAAAAAATTGCCCCACGAAAATTTGTTATGCCCTGCATTGCTTACTTTTATACTTTTCGTTCCGTCTGAGAAAGTATCACACCAAGCACAAGTATAAGAGTCAGAAAAACCTCTTGCATAAAAAATTAACCATTATTCTATTCAAAAACCTAAACTTGCTTCCCTTATCTGGTTCGAAAAGTCTTCGGTTATACGAACTGGGTACAAAAAAACTGATCCTATCATCAAATGTTGATTGAAGGTCATGTTGTCTTTACATAACAGCTAATCAGAAGCTCACATACAAATACCAGGTTACTATACCATTTTCTGTAAACTCTTTTTATTTATGTAAAAGAATGCCCTATGTACGGCATGGGACTTGGGTATCAACCCAAGAATGGGCCAAACGACCCGTTTCTATTGTGCTATTCTATTCTAGTTTCTGATAGATGATCAAATCAGTCACCCTACAAGTACCGTACAAGAGTTCATGAAGACCATCATCATGTCTCCCACGACCCTTGCACCGTTCATGCGCGTCTTGTCAGCCCCATCTGTAATGCTTATCTACATATACTGAACTTTGCATAGCCTCTTACTCTGCAAGAAGTTCAGTCAGATATATAAACGTACCCTATTACTGTCGTTAAGTGGCGGGACGTACAAGTGAGATTCCGTTTGTTCTTAAAACCGAGAGTGATGAAAAATATGCATGCTTTTTAAAAATATATATCTGAATATGATTGCAGTAAGTGTTTCAGAAAATAAACCAAAATCCTGACTATAGACTGGATGAATTCGACCGTAAGAAACACACCACAGATATGAGGTCATTGAGAGACCGGCCATTAGTAGCAAGAAAATGAATAGCACGCAATATCATCCATGGATCTAACATTTCAAAAAAATGGAGACCTAACTCGTGCGTAAGTTCATTCAATAGGTGCATCAAATCAATCATTCACCGACTTCATAGTAACAAGTCACGATGACTTGCAATGACCCGTAAAAATTCGCGATTATTTTTACACTACTCACCGCAGTCATCCTGTTGCCTCGTCCCAGTCTTTGTCCGAAAACAGGAGCTCTTCTTCTCAGTGTTACCCGTCGTTCTCGATTATTGTCACCTGTTCTCTCTTCAAGCAACTCATGTGTAGTTTCTCTCGCTGTTTCATCACACCTGGAAGGCTTCGTGGGTCCCTCAACTCCGACACCGATTTTGGATTTAACGCAAACATCATCATCCATTAGAGAACTGTTTCCAGCTGCCAAGATGGAATCAGTGGCGTCTAGTAAAGAAGTCACGGCCTTTTTTTCATGAGGCTCCACAATCATTAGTTTGGTTTCGAGTAAGTCACATAGATCTCGCGCTTTGACTTCTGAACGATTGCTGGTACTAACGTCACACGATTTTGAAACTTTTGAACGCTCATCCACAAGCATCCCTTCATGGCATTGCACACCTGATGTAGAATGCAAGCTCCCATAATGCTCAAACCGAGTGGAATCCTCGCAAGTTTGGGGGCTTGAAGATATTTGGATGTTTTCTGCTGTGACATACAATTGGTTCCCATTCACTGATGGGGCGTTAGCTCGATTCCTTTCACCGTTTTTGGGAAGAATATTTTCTTTTGCAAAATTCATGAATTTTGGTTGAGTACGGCCTTCTGCAACACGTTCGCATTTAGCCTGATTTCTGTCTGAAGTTTCATCGAGTTTAGGTAACTCTTCTGAAACATAACTGGCTTTGGCTTCCTTCACAAGTAATGCCGATACAGCAGTGGTAGGTCTTCGGTTTACTCTCTTCTTACGACCACAACGTAGGTTGTGAGTTGTTGGTCGTACTGCAGAAGAATTAGATTCACAGAAGTTTTCTTTGTCACTCCAACAGTTTCCTCCGAGAGCGAGCTTTCCGAAGCTTGATACATTTGTTTCATTATAATGCGCCTCCTCAGATCGACCAGACGAATTTTCGATCGTTATCGAAAGAGGCGAGTCTTCACTCAGGAAAACTCTAGTTATCTGAGAAGCGTGACTGGAAGACACCGGGGCAAGTACAGAATTTTCGACTTCATGAGTGCGTTGAGTAAAATTTTGCTTGAGCTCCAAGTTGCCACTGCAACACTGAAGGTTGGACGTGTATGTGCAACAAACATTCGAGCTGCAGCAACTGTAATTTGAGGCTTTCATTTGGGCAAGAGAGCAACCGTAAGACTTGGCATCAGGAAATTGCCCAACTAGAATGTTGACCGGCACTTCTGATCCAAGGCTAGAATATTGACCGCTACTTGTCTCTTTTTTGGAACGGCTTATACGGGTGCCGTGATTCCTTCTATTGCATAGTTTTGGCGATAGACTTTTAATATTTCTGAAACTGTCATTGGAATAACCATGTTTCGCAGATGCACTTGGTGAATTACGATAGTTCAAATAAGGTCGTGAAGATCGCTTCATTGCCGATTTCCGTCGAAGAACGCACGAACTTCCAGAAAACCGTTGTCCTCTCACGTTCTCGCTTCTCAGTATGGTGTTGTTACGAAAGTTCTTGTACTCGTAAAGGTAAGATTTCTTCAACGAGGGTTTGAATTTGTAGAACACTTCATCCTTTTTGGAACTCAAATAATCGTTCACCGAACTGAAGTTGAATTCTTCAGAATGGTAAAAATCTCTCTGTGGACCATACTGGGAGTAATTGGAAGTTTCTATTAGATTATCAACAGACTTTGCTGCTTGACCATTAACGGTAACGATACACTCACTAACAGCCTCTTCCGTCCCAACGTAATGTGACTTATTACTTCTTTCGAAGGCTGAACTAATCATGTCATCCACGGCGATGCTGACCATGGACGGTTCATCAAAGTTAGAGCAACCGCCATCACTCGAATTCTCGAAAGAATTCGAGCAGGAATCCGACGTCGACACGAAAGACACTCCGCTATCGCAGCGACTGGGCAAGGAGAGTGTAAATGCAGAACAAGAATGGGTCGGAGATGAACACGGCGTTTTAGGTGACCTGCAACGAAGGCAACTGCGGTGCTCATTCAGTTTTGATGGCTTGGACCTCAAGGAAGTGACTCCTGCTTCCATTGAACATGAAGAATCCGACTCAGAGTCACTGGGATTATGGTTAACAGATTTCTGTACCACATGTGAAGACACGATCAAACCACTAAGATTTTCATGGGTATCGCATGCATCAATTCTCTCACCATCAAATTTATGACGGGCAGGAACTAGGTTCTCGATCCCTTCAAATTTACCAGTTGGTCTGTAAGTCGAAAACTCCGGCAATTCAGAAGAATTTTCTGAAGCAACGACAGAGGACGAAGGAAAGTTTTCATTTTTAAATTTGACTTGCACAATTTTGGCCTTCGAGTTGAGCGTTTTTCCGCTCATAGAAGAGTGTTCATGAGATGCTGGAACACGGATAATTCCGTCTTCAGAATTCAAAGGAGATTGTGTTGACGAACGTAGTTCTGGTACAGTACTAATGTATGAAGAGAAATCATCTGAAGTCCCGCCTAGTGCATTTTCGAAATTAGTGCGCCGATTTAAGTGGGCATTTCCCCTACAAGACACACCAATTTCATCACGTACATCAGCACTCACTCGACATGATCCGTGAGTTGCTGGAGGAAAAAATCGATCGGTGCTGGCAGAATTTGTATCAACAGTGAAACTCGAACTGGAAATATTTCTGTGAATTTGCGTTGATTTGTTTGCCGTCCCACTAGTGATGTGATCAGGATCCACGACTAGAGGGTAAACAGAGTTGCAGACACTCAAATTATTCTTAGCACCTGCAGAAATGTTCAAGTCCGCACTATCCTCCCGGCAACATACAGAATGCGGTACACATTTGTTGGGCGATCGAACATCTACGTGAGGGTGAGCTTTAACAACAGTAAGCTTTAACTCATCACTAATTGGTGAACAGCAACTAGACGCCACCGGCAAATCCCAGGAAATTTTATTGGGAATATTCGGTGGGAGGAAGTTATTTTTCCCATTACCGATTTGGAAACGATCTTCATTGAAGTTCCCTGACCATCCCTCAAAAAACGAGTCAGCTAAAGAGACGTCATTCTGATACTGACCAGTTTCAGTTACATGACGTGAATGAGGCTGATTCAAGGACAGGTCTGCCACACCCAGGGAGTTATCTTCCTCATCTATAAACGCCGGATTGCGGAACGATTTGATTTCATTGCTGCTCAAAATTTCTGGTAAAGAAACAGTATTTCCGTCCTGATTGAGAAACTCGTGTTCATTAATCTCACGTTCGCTTGACCAGGTCTGTACCATAGAAGCCTCTAGAAAAGCGTCATTTTGAAGCTCTGCATCCTCACGCAGTGCAACTAAACGTGCCTTAGAAAGAAGGTTTGGTGCACACTCAGAACGCTCCTCGAGGTGGGCGTCGAAAGCAGGGTTATGAAATGCTTTGGTTTCCCCGGCGCAATAAGTGGCAAAGAAATCTTCCAGAGGAATATGAGCGTCTTCTGTGTGTGAGAGAGACTCCACCTCGACTAGATTACTTTCAGGGTCTTCAAAAATGTGCACAGACACTCCAGTCGACATCTTGAAAAAGAATGTTAGCAACAGAAATTGCAATCATCAACTAAATCATGTCCACAATAAGACACTTAGAGATGGTATCTTAAAAACTCCATCAATTTATACCGATGCAGTTCTTTCTTGCAAGGCACGAAAGAATTATATATTATCATAATATATCCTGAAAAGAAGTTGAATTTTCCATTAGATAATTGAAGCACGAATCCTAATTGCTCCGCGTCCTATCATAAATTTCCCGTTGAAACACACAAAAAAACCTCAAAGGGATCTTCACACGTGAAAAATACAGCAAGCTGCAGAACAATATTATCATCGAACTGAAAAAATCGATGCCAGGAAAAGGCCGTCACGCAGCGCTACATAATTCACTAATTGCACGACAACATCGCATGGCTGAAACGAGAGCACACCGGAGAAATTAGGCAACAACACTGCAATAAAATCAGAGTAAGGATGTGAAGAGTAGACGTGATGTACGAGCTGTCCAAGCTAACTCTCCCACGCTCTCACTGGTCACACAAATGATTATTATAGACTACTACTCGGCCGATGGCAAGAGCGCTACCTCCAACGCGAGTGCTTGATATCCAACGCAAACACACGATCTCCAACGCGAGTGTTTGATATCCAACACAAACACACGATCTCCAACGCAAGTGTTTGATATCCAACACAAACACACGATCTCCAACGCAAGTGTTTGATATCCAACACAAACACACGATCTCCAACGCAAGTGCTTGATATCCAACGCAAGTGCTTGATATCCAACGCAAGTGCTTGATATCCAACGCAATCACGCGATCGCCGACGCAAGTGCTTGATATCCAACGCAAACACACGATCTCCAACGCAAGTGTTTGATATCCAACGCAAACACACGATCTCCAACGCGAGTGCTTGATATCCAACGCAAACACACGATCTCCAACGCGAGTGCTTGATATCCAACGCAAACACACGATCTCCAACGCGAGTGCTTGATATCCAACGCAAACACACGATCTCCAACATGACAGCATGATCTCCTCCAACGTGAGCACACGATCTCCAACGCGAAAACGTGATCTCCTCAACGCGACAGTCTGATCTCCCCCAACGCGACAGTGTGATCTCCAGTGCGACAGCGTGATCTCTAGAACGCGAGCACACGATCTCCAACGCGAAAACGTGATCTCCAACACAAAAGCGTGACCCGAACACGACCGCTGCCACCACAACGTGTGTAAGAGAGCGTCATGATGCAGCGGCTGGACGCTGCAGAGCACAAGGCAGTTGCTGCTGGTTGAGCAGCACTAGCCTAGACCGGCGTACTGAGGAGAGTGCGAGCGTGCTGTACCGTTAAAATCACAGCGTGCCAAGAAAAGTAATGTCAGAGAAGAAATGAAGTTGTGAATTTAAATTTGATCATTAGGACAATTATAAACAAGCAAGATATTTAGATAAGTAATGTAGTTGATGCCGTTCGGTGCGCATTCTCCTCAGCCACTCGCCGTTCTTGCGTAATTTGCACGGAAATTGGCTTTTGTTTTTAATAACTCTTAAGCATTCTTGCATGGCTGGAATAATTTCTCTGTACTTAGCACCCACATTTACCTTTGAGACACGAGCACTTAGCGCACATACACGTACTTAGTTAGCGCAGTCTCTCAGTTTACTGGGAAGAAAAGTGACGCTTTGAAAAACTGAGTGAAATTGACAATGGTGAATATGTGACTGAAATAGAAAGTTTTAAGCCATGTAATTCATTAAGAGGAGTGAGAACAGAACACTGAAGTAGTACTTTGTTACCTCGGTGTAAAAATTACACGGCTAACACGTGCATTGAAGCAAGAATGAACATCACAAAGCTGCAGGCACTTCATCGAGTAACAGAGTCACAAATGGAACCCCAAGGCAAGTCATAAAACCTGCTTTCGTTCTCTAGCAAATAAACAACAGGAACAAGAGTTTCACTACTGATAAATTGCACGATAAAGACAGACAGTTGCACTATTACACGTTACAAGAAGAAATATTTGATTGCAGACGAGACATTTTTGGTACATTTTGCTACACTGGAAACAAGTTTATGAAATCACGTTACAAGATTAAAAAAGCCGAGTCTGGCTGTACGCTAGATGACTGCAAAAATAGTCATTTCATGAGGCATTAAAAGCGACAAGACAGTCAAAAGAAGTCTCTAACAAGACAAAGACAAGTGCTGCAGACGACAAAAATAGAGGGCGTGTCAAGCACGCAGCTCGCCGAGCTGCAGCACGAATTAATGATCTTCATAGGGCCTTTGATTCCAGAACGTCTGGTGTCACAAGAAAGTGAAAGCGCATTTTGCGATGTTGCAATTATTATCTGCACCTTGAAAGCATTGAGATTATAACAAAACTTTATCAAAATAAAGTACAACTATTCAAGTTACATTTTGCATAAATCACTGCCGTGCATTACATGATATCTACACATGAATAATGCAGCATCGCGACAGACATCGCTCTCGCTTTGCATCTTTTTTAAGCCTTCAGTATACCGAGTATCATAACTAAACTAAAATTTTACATATAACTACTAGAGATGGGACGATATCAAAATTTCTTACAATTCCGTTACTGTTTCGGTCGTAATTCCACGATTCAAATATGATTACCGATACCCATGCAGATTTCTATTCATTTATCATTTCTTGCGTTTTATTATCAGGCCAGATATCCAAATACATAGCCAAGTACTAGCTTCACAAGTTCATTTTTACTTTAGCATTAACCTGAAACCATAGGTATTAATGAAACTATACATCGCCCCTCTTTTTTCGCCGTGCAGGAATGTATGATTTAGCGTTATATGGTATGTAGGATGTGCGCAACAAGCATCATCACCCAACACTGGAGTGTGTTATACCTATAGGATGTGCGCAACAAGCATCATCACCCAACACTGGAGTGTGTTATATCTATAGGATGTGTGCAACAAGTAACATCACCCAACACTGGAGTGTGTTATACCTATAGGATGTGCGCAACAAGCATCATCACCCAACACTGGAGTGTGTTATATCTATAGGATGTGTGCAACAAGTAACATCACCCAACACTGGAGTGTGTTATACCTATAGGATGTGCGCAACAAGCATCATCACCCAACACTGGAGTGTGTTATATCTATAGGATGTGTGCAACAAGTAACATCACAACACTGGAGTGTGTTATATCTATAGGATGTGCGCAACAAGTAACATCACAACACTGGAGTGTGTTATACCTATAGGATGTGTGCAACAAGTAACATCACCCAACACTGGAGTGTGTTATATCTATAGGATGTGCGCAACAACCGAAGCAAGACACAGATTACGGACGAACTTATCATGATTGACTACAAGATAAAGTGCTCCATCGTCCCATCCTCGACACTTAGAACGCCAGTTCGGTTCAATGCTCGCGATAAAGATAGTTTCTCTTGTAAATAGCGCGAAAGTGCACAAAAACTTAGTAATTGTGAAGCTAACATCATTCAATTATATGACATGATATACGGGTGAAATAATATAACTAAAGGAAAGCTCGACAGTGGTTCGAAGCGAAGAAAAAAGATGTCCTTTAGACTGTAATGACACTGAAGAAAGTGGCATAATAATCAACACAAAAATCTCAACAACAAAAAATGACGGCTCACGATTAAGTCGGCCATTCTAAAAAAAATCATTATTTTAGAACATGCGAGTACTGACGTTATTCCTACGAGAGACGTACGAGTAAACAGTACAAAGACGATAATTTTCACCTTAGTTGATCATTCATAAGGTAAGTAATACGCAGAGACACGAGCTACAGTCGTTACAACGTTGTTTTATAGACATAATATTTTTCACCTTCCCTGAATATTAAAACTGCTGACCGCGCAAGTCGAACGCGTTAACCTCATTTAGCTTCACAAAATAAACTTGAAGTTTTTGAAAAAGAATTGTATCCATGTCCACGTCACTCGGGTGTTGTTGGTATTAATTTGCAAGATAATTCAGGTCTTAACGGGCATCACGAGGTAAAGAATTCGTTTCTATTTTCCCTACTTTTATCTACTCATACCGCTACAATCGATTATTTTTCGGCGCTTATTAATTAATCCACACATTAAACCACAGAAGTTAACTCAATTAATACGGCAATAGAATAGAATAGAATGAGGCTATAGGAACGAACCTTCTGGCCCATTCTTGGGTCGGATCATTACTTCGATAATTATTCGGTTGTTTACCCAAGTCCCATGCCGTATTTCTAGCCGCGTCAACCATGTCGGCAGCGGGATTTCATATCTTCAACATAAATACAATTTAGTCTAAAAACACTTTAGATTTACGCGTTCGTCAAAAATGAACAGCCCGTAACCACGTTCGTACTTTGAATACGACGACAGAACTAAAAGAAATTCAAAAGAAACTGATGAACATCAAGATTTGCGAGGTGTGGTCACGGCAGCGGGCGAAAGTGTTTCCTGTGTGGCGTGTTTCACGAGCCTTCAATTGTAGCATCAAAGGCCAAGGAATTCCCACTGAGCCATCAAGAAGGTAGGTCACACACATAGAAAGTAAACTGATATCAAATGCTCCAAGTGCACGTCAGAGATGGAATCACGCAAAAAGACTTACTAGGAAAATAGGAAAGCCTAAGAAGAACGCACGCGAAAGAGAACAAAAATACACGAAATTTTCGCCTGACGAATAATTTCAACGAATTACAACCACAACTGAAGGGGTAAGAAATAGATAAAGTGATGGAAGGAATCATACTGATATTATTCTAAAAGTAAACTTTTATAGAAATTCAATATAAGATAAATTTGAGGATATCAGCAAATGATAAAACTGCCAGCGACGAGGGGTAGATGAATTACTAGAAAAACCAAGAACAAAATGTATTTAACGATCAGAGATGAAGAATAAACGAAACAATTCAATTCAGAAAGTAGAATAATATATTGTTCAATTGATAAAATTGGAATAAAGTATGTACAAAAAGAAGAAAAGTCTTAAGAAAAGTCATAACAGAAAGAAAGTAATATCAAAACGGGTAGATTGGAAATTAAATAATTTAACTAAAAAATTGGAACACAATATGGCAGCTCACAACCTAAGAACGGGTCAAAGATTTATCAAAATAGAAAAAAATTCCAAGTTAGAGCCGCAAACACACCGACACGAACAAACAAAACGTAACACAAACTCAGCCTCTCTGATTTGCAGCAACATTGAAACCAACTGAATGAACTGTTGGCACACCACCACGCAACACAGACTGTAATATTCTAACAGCAACAGCGGACACCACCACGCAACACAGACTGTAATATTCTAACAGCAGCAGCGGACACCACCACGCAACACAGACTGTAATATTCTAACAGACCCGGCGTCGACCACACAGCCTCTGTGTGTAGACAGAGGCTGAAATAACGAAGAACAGGTCACGCGCAGTTTGAGCTGAAGAGGACAGTACAGTACGGAGTGTGCAGTGTGGTGTGACAAGCGTGCGGTCCTGTCCTTCCATGGTCGGGAGTACCATTGAAAGCGTGCGCTGCAACACCGCAACACGAGTCACTAAATTGGAGTGAAGACTGTTACACGGCCTGCTATCGGGTTCACATCGTGTCTCAAAAAGATGCAAGTTTGTAGAGGCGCCTCTGACATCCATATGAGGTTTGTGGAGAGCTCTGACATCCACAGGGGGTTTGTGGAGAGCTCTGACATCCACAGGGGGTTTGTGGAGACCCCTGACATTCACAGGGGGGTCGTGGAGACCTCTGACATCCACAGGGGGTTTGTGGAGACCCCTGACATCCACAGGGGGTTCGTGGAGACCTCTGACATCCACAGGGGGGTCGTGGAGACCTCTGACATCCACAGGGGGGTCGTGGAGACCCCTGACATCCACAGGGGGGTCGTGGAGACCACTGACATCCACAAGGGGTTCGTGGAAACCACTGACATCCACAGGGGGTTCGTGGAGAGCTGAAGTTAAAGAACTCTTGAGAGAACGGCGTCTAGATCCCAAGAATGCGTTCAAAAGAGTTACTATCAAATAATTATGTTCTTTGATTATCCTGTGTTCCTGAAGTGCACTCCGGAGTATCTAGGGGACAGTTAATCCTTGTACTCTTTATGGTAAAGACTCAGTAATTGTTGCATTAAAAACCTGTTTTGATTTGCCGTCCTCTTTTGAGGAATTAATCCTGGTTACTCATTCAAAAGACATTTTTGAAAAGATAATGCTCCTTTCATATGAAGTAGGAATTCTGAAAGAATTGTTGCTACTCGTGTATTTAAGAAGCAATAATGAGTCGCTTGAGTGCTCAGAAAAATCTTTTAAGGAATTGACGCTGCAAACGGAACTGAGTCTGCAGAAACTGAAGATAGAAGTGACCAACTGATGAGTTTAGCAGGCACCCACATGTATCAGTATGCATCTCGAGCGACACGCACGTGCTAACATGCAGCACGCACGTGCTAAGATGCAGCACGCACGTGCTAACATGCAGCACGCACGCGCTAAGATGCAACACGCACGTGCTAAGATGCAACACGCACGCGCTAAGATGCAACACGCACGTGCTAAGATGCAACACGCACGTGCTAAGATGCAACACGCACGCGCTAAGATGCAACACGCACGTGCTAACATGCACCACGCACGTGCTAACATGCAACACGCACAACTGCCGTGTATTGTACAGGGTAAAATGATCACACACATTCGCAGGTTTAATGAAACGATATAGAGTAAAGAAAAAAATTGTAGTTACAAAACGAAAAAAAATATAAAATAATATGGCATTGTACGCACATTTCAGAAATGAAATGAACATTTTCGTCCTTTTTAGTCTATTTTGCTTTTATTTAACTTGAAAATATGTCAAATCATTTTACCGCGTCCGGAACAGTGTTACGACAGAGACCCACAACAGATCTCCTATCATTACTCATAGAGATAGCATTGAGGAGCATTGTTTTTCCTATAAAAATACGACGAGTGGCGTGCTGTTTCTTCAGAGGAAATGAGGCGATGGAAGTGCTATTTCTCTTAGAGAAATGACACAAAAAGGTGAAATATTCATACAAAAGAACAAATATTCACACACTAATCACGTGCTTTTTCAAGAGCCCCATCAGCACTGCCGGCAAATTTCACGATGAGCAACACAATTCCGGATTTTGCACCCTGAAGCCTCAAGTGACTTAGCAACTCTCAGTCTTCATTAAATGAGCGAATTGAGGTCCCGATTCTGACTCGACTTTGTCTGCAGTTAAATGCCGCCAATCTCAGACCTAGAAAAGACCTAGAGCACACTGAATGCAGTGTTCCTTCTGACAAGAGGCCTAAATAACTCTCCAGTTCCCTAACACCGAATAAAAGCTGCATGTCAATACAGGGTGTCTCAAAAAAATGTACTCACCCTTTAACCGTTGCTAACATGCTGTCTTCTTTGTGTTGCAGGTGTGAGGTTCGAACCTTTGCGAACATGATTAAATGTGATTAAAGAATCATGTTCGCAAAGGTTCGAACCTCACACCTGCAACACAAAGAAGACAGCATGTTAGCAACGGTTAAAGGGTGAGTACATTTTTTTTTGAGACACCCTGTATTTGCACGAACACACAAGCATAAAACCAGCAGGCAAGACTGCAAGCAAATACATTTGCAAATAGATTTGAACAACTACTGTTAATACTTGTCCTGCAACGACCTTTTTGTAGCAATACTGCATCACGAAAAACAACACTAAGGACAAACAAGTTTAGCTTCATAAAGAAAAATGGACATTTTTTTCCAAGGGACAAATTTTTCGGTCACATCGTAACAAATGAAACTACAATGGGACCATCTGTGTCATCGCAGGAGACGTATTTTAATTGAAGGCAGCGAGTCAAAATCAAGATAACTGGAACAAGTAAAGAAGAAAATCTAGACCAATGTTGAAGCAAACCTGAACAGGGTGAATAAAACACTAATAATGACACTCGAAAACTGGAAGAATGAACCCCTATGTCAGTCTGGTGAAGTGCAGGAGGAGCTATAGTGCTGCATCATGCGATGCATCATTAGCGTGTTCATGGCCCGCCTTAGATAAGTAATAGAATGAATAAGTAATAGAGACTTCCGGAGACACGAGTGGTCCCACTCGATAAGATGAATTATGACGGAAGGAATTAGATTAAGACACCCTACTGTACAAGCAGGAAAGGCGTTCACATTGCGTAGCAGTTCAAGACTACGGTGGCAGCTTCTTTATCATTCGTGCTTGTGTAGCGAAATGCAGGCGGTGGCCAATAAAGCCATATTGACCACATGCTACACCACACCTGTGTTGACAACTGTGGTGTTGTGACATGCTACACCACAACTGTGGTGTTGTGACATGCTACATCACAACTGTGGTGTTGTGGCATGCTACACCACAACTGTGGTGTTGTGGCATGCTACATCACAACTGTGGTGTTGTGGCATGCTACACCACAACTGTGGTGTTGTGGCATGCTACATCACAACTGTGG
>VCRD01008822.1:0-16439 GCA_006783055.1 Trinorchestia longiramus
TGTCTGAAAAGAAGGGAAAAAAGAACTTCGCCCCATTTTGGCGGCGTATTTGAGTTGATGGGAACAGAGAGGAAGTTAGGTCAGTCACAATTTTACGCGTCTTGATGAAGTTGATGCGAATTCATATCGTGTGTTTCACTTCAATTCAGATCACAGATGAGAAAATAACTAGGCAATTTCAAAATTCCAAAATCGCAATGAAAATCTACGGAATTTAGTACTAACATTTAAGTAAGTAGGGACTATTACATCAACGTTATTGAAAGATGTTAAATTGAAAGAAGCAATTATCATTGCTGCTTTCAATTGCCAATTCGTTACTTTCATTTTATTGCAAAAATACAAACACAATGTTGCTTTTTTGCCCCTATGATTGCGTAATGCAGTAAAACCACTACACAGTTCTATCTATTGGCAGATCGTAAACTATTTATGAGTGTTAAATTCTACAAGTCTACAAATCTTGCTTGTTTGTCACAGAGCAACGAGATTGCAAAGAACTTGTGAACTTCATATGCTAAATGGCATATTTTCTACAATCATGGATAATACACTCTTTTGGACATCTTCAAGAACTACGAAGCAAAAAAGTACGTAAATGTTTCCTAGGTAAATTAAATACAATGAAATAAAATTATAGTATGAAATACAATTCACGAGGTTAACAAGTGTGCTTTGATGCACCTGTCAGGCCCTTGCCAAGCTTCCTTCAAAAGAGGAGACAATGCCTAAAAAAGGGGTTCAGAAGGATGCTTTTTTTACTTCACCAGTCAAAACTCCTTCAGAGATACATGGATAAAGTTTACAGAAGTAAGCATGCAATTAGATCAAAGGAAATCATTCAGCATTAACCGAAGCTTATTACAAAAACATCAAACAACCATAAAATTTAATAAGCGTACGAGCAACAATTAATATAACACAATTTAAGATTAAGTAACTGCGGGTTTTGTTTACAACTAAAATATCTATAAACGAATGAAAAAATACTTCAAAGTCTGAATACTTTCATTAACGAGGATTTCAAACGTCAACATGAAGAATATAATAATTGGATTTGTTACTTTGGTGACGAGATAAATACAGAAGCAGAAACGCCACAGAACGTTCCGGCATTCGTAAATTTGTGACAATGTTATAAGAGCAATTATGTTAACATAATATTAAAAATATGAGTAAAAGCAATGATATTATAAATGATTTAGAGCGACATGCAGATGCAGGGTAGATAATGACAAAGGTTCATTTGATTAACGAACTGAGTTAATAATCAATGGGCCCTTCATGGAGCAGGATGAAACAAGTCAATGGTCGATGCAAAACAACTGGTTAACAAAGGAACCACGCGAGGGGATTTCATTTAAAAAACACGGATAAGGAATCCTTCATAAACTAACTGATCATACTTTGATAGGAAGTTCCTCATACCTTGTTGTATTTGCAGACATGTTTTGTACTACAGTAATTGGAAATATCATCATTTGAAAGAACCTTAATCAAAGGAGCGGTCTCAGCTAGCATATGGTACAATAATTGCAGTCAAATAACAGCAATGAACAAATGGAGGTGCTTGGATAATGAACACGTCATGGTTCTCATTTTCAATAACACGGTTTACTGAAATGTTAAACGGCAATTGCAATTACAAAGCGAATGAATCACGTAAAAATAAGGGAAAGGACGAAGACTGCAACTACAACTGATTGAATTAAACACGGAGTCCACGGAAACGTGATGATTTCAAGAACTATGATATGTGGAAAAAATGCTCCCAGGTGAAGCAATTCTCGTGAGCAATTCTATGAGCAATTCAATGCCGATCAGAGAGTCAGTTCAATCTTATGTGAAGGCATAGAATATAATACCATACATAAAGGATTGTCAAGAATATAATAAATATAATTCTATTATTATATAAGTAAGCATTTCGTAATCTTGATTATTTCTGATACAATTAGGTTTATTAGTTTCATCACCATAGTGATATCAATGAAAAACCAGGATGAACTTGGGCGACATTAATTGAGAAATAAGATACTAATGAAGAAAATAGCCCCTGTATCACACAAAAGCTTAGACGGTCATGAAAAGGGCGCAGCACGGAAGATATCTAGTGTAGAAAATTTGAAGGATATCAAACAAATCTGCGACAGGTAACAGAATATTTTTCGATATCAAAATGTTAATAGAGTGCAAAATCTCACGTAATGGAAACAAGAAAGAAAAAAATGAAACTTCATTCCAATTTAGTTCACATTAAACTTATAGTCAATTTTTAATTTTTAATTCTAGCATCTCAAGATTAGTGATGATGCTCTCAGCTATTGTTCCCATCCTGTACTGTAAAGCTGGAAGTGGAGGCTCGTAGAGGCACAAAGCTAGAGTCTCGAATGAATGACAACTATTAGGTATGTTCCAATCAATTGAAATTGAATCTCAGGTTCAAACTACCGAAACTCGGCGTCTGTCCTCACTCAATCAAAAACAAGCTCACCAGGTTACCACAAACAAGAGAAAGAGCACTCGATACTAGGTAAATTGTTTCATTTAAACTCAAAAAATTATTCATAACAGAAATTTAAGCCAAACGGATGTGGGTTTGAACACGAAGTATATCCCAATGAAAAAAAATATGTAATATTAGTTGAATGATAGTTCAGTTAATTTAAAATACATGATGAAAAATACGAACTAAATTTAGGTCAAGCCGACAAATTTAAATGACAATCAAGGCTGGAAGAAGCCGAGAAGATCAAAGACCTGTTATGGTCAGAGTGTGAATATGAGTATTCATGTCAATGAGCTTCGACCAGATTAAATATTTTACAAATTGTTGTGTCTGAAAGAAAATCAGTTGTACGAGTATAACTACTACGAAAACTCTTACTGCAAGATTAGCATTACCATCACTGCACGCGTACATCTTTCACATGTAACGTAAACAAATCGAAACAAAAAGAGTAAACTATTATCAAACGACTCAAGTAAATATTGTACAATACTTTGCGGCTAAGAGTAAAAATATTATTGCCATGGTATGTACACTATGTATATCCATTAGTTGCCCAGTTTACACCAATACGTAGTCGCGATCATTTATTATTCTAGTTGTATTCGTTGTCACAAGCACGAACACGTGATGGAATGAGCCTTTTGTTTCTTTTTGCTGTGACAGAAAGTCTTAGACTAGCGGATGCCTCCCGACCACAGAAGTCTTTACTGGGAAAAATGGCAGTACATTGGAACTCGAGTACATCGAAACTTTCGATGAAGTAAATCATTGAAGTTTGACGCTCAACTGAAGTTTTAGATTGCAGGTATAAATTTCTCATTTTTGGTGACTCAAAAAAGAAACTTATAAATAGAATACATGCTATTTGATTCTACTGAAGCGCCTCAGCTGAATGCATTTTGATCTTTTATTTTAGCTCTGTTACGACTTGCAAGAAACGTCCAGAAATAGAGCTGGTGCTTGTCTCTTTCACTATACACTGAAAAAGATGCTAGACTTTTCATTCACTTACACGAAGCGTGACTTTGGCAATTACAAAAGACAGCTAGAAAAAACAGGCTCTAGCAGATGGAGTCTTTATTATTGCGTTCATTGAAGAAGAAGGAGACTCAAGCGGAAGCAAAACATCATTAAGGCTCAAGCCTCGTTCACGCTTGTTTTGAAGACGCAATTCGGCCACCAATCAAAGAAACTTCGCAGGCTGCCATCAGTAATTGAAGTCCTTCAACATGCACACTACCTATAAAAACTTAACCCAAACTTTATTACTCTCGGAGACGGATTCAGTAGCCGGTGCATCAGAACAGGCGTAGGAGTCTAACGAAGCGTTGGAAATGTACAACCCTTAGGCACGCACACCATACGAATTCGTTATCGTCAAACCGAGTGGTGCACAAAGTTAAGTAGTAAAACGAAAAGGAATTTAAGACAAAAGACTAAACAATACGAGAAATAAGGAAAAATGATCAATACAACCGATAATGTAAAAAAAACAGAAGTCAATTTTGAATATAAATATTTTTAATGCTACATGATGTTTTTCGGATTAGAAACTGACATCAGGCGAGTGAACTCCCCAAAATTATCTTACTTAATAAACTAATCAACTTAGGGCAACGTCCATAATAATGCTGTATCGGTTTATATACTAAATAAACTCTCGTTGTAAGTCATTGAGTGGAATTGCAGTCCAGTGTCTGATTCGTAATGAATCGATGAATGAGGCTCCAAAAATTTTGTTGTTTTTCATCATTTTCCGAAATCTGTCGAACAATGCTTTTACAAAAAAGTGATGAAAAATATTGAAGCTTTTTCATAAAATTCACACTGATCTCTCAAATTAATACAACGTATAACAAATTGAATGAATTTCATCAGTCAAACTACGGTCTACAGAAATGCGAACAAAATGAATACTACAGCATGCAACACAAAAAACATGAGAATATTCTGCACGTATTTCATCGAACGTGAATTCAAAATTGTTTCTTCTACTTCTCTGGGACTGAAAAAACAAGAAAATATATTTTTAAACCAACGTTGGCGCGGCAAGACAAAACAGAACGCAACGAAATTCCTGCTATCTTTCGGGGAGAAGAATTCGATTCTCGATCGCAGACATTCTTGAAGTTAGGGAAGAATGAAAACAGGTTCCTGGCTGGATTTGCCAGGCCAGCAACGTGGCCTAAGAATGCGAAACTCGTGGCTGAGGCAGCGAACTCGGCCAGAGGATGAAGGAAGCGATTCAAGTCTAGTGATTTCTATGGACTTTTTTAATATTTTACCCTTATGTATGAATACTGCTGCCCAGGCACCTATATTGTCCATACAGTTTAATGATATGTGAGGGGGGACTTCAAAAATTAAACGCAAAACGCAAATTTTCTGCTTTCAAATTTTCAATTTTATGGTCCATGAAAACTTAAAAAAAGATCCTTGCCGGCTTTCATTTATTCGTGTAGTAATTCTTGTGACAGTTCATGATCGTAATGTGTTTGATCAAACTAAACTGAAAAAATTGAGTTTGTAAAGTTAGGTTCGGTTGAGAAGGAAATTCACTTGTACAGCTTACCTTCCCAGCTATTAAAAAAATATATGAACAGCGATTGTGTAAATGGTGTACAGAATGACATGTAATAATATGTCCCAAAAAAAGTACTCACTCCTCGACTGCCCATTACTAGTTTCCTTTGGTTTGATTTAGGTGTGTATAGACATTGATAAAAGTCCACTGACTGAAATTAAAAAAGATAAGATTAAATGAACAAAAATGAAATTTCATAAAATAAAATATTGATATTTTCTCCTAAGTCTAGTCCTTCCTAAGTAATGGCAGCAACAGAATAAGTGCAAACCTTTTGCACCCCCTTTCATCATAAATGCACACGTTTGTAGTTACAGTAATAAGGAGGCTACGGGAACGAGAATGAAAATGAAGAGAAACAAAAATACAAGCACAAAGCTCAGGAAGAAAGCCCAACTAGACAGAACCAGACACCGCAATGCTCCTAAAACAAACGGTACCAATGCAAGTAGATAGCATCTCCCGAAGGAGAGCGAAGTCCCCATGGTCGAAGAGGATAAATTCTGTCACTTGACTCCTGGAAAAACAGCATCTCCAGAGGAGCGGCACGACCTCCAAGTACGCAGGAAAAACAATCTTTTTCAGTACCCCACCGTAGAGGAACTTATAAAAGCTGGTTCACTGCATCGGAACCTCAGGAAGTGCATTTATGGGATTACATTTTTTAAATGAATCTTTTGCATTAGTTGAACAAAGCTTTTTCTTTAACGTGTTGTGGAAGAATGCTGAAGTTAAAAGGCCGCAAATTCGATACTGCAAATAAAACTCGAGTCATAATTGACGCATGAAGAGGGAATTATTATGAGATGTGAATGTAGTAAAATGTGAAAATAATCTCTACTAAAGGGTAGGAAATCATTGAACAAAGTTAGCACGTGAGGTGTTCAAGGTGTGGTGAAGGCAGGAATGAAGTGGTCTACATGCGACTGCATGGATCTTTATACATACAAAGATATATAAAACGCATTTGTAAACAAGTGATACGCCATATACAGGGTGCATCGACGTAACTTGCTTCTTTTAAATGCATTTTGCTTTAAAAAAAGGAAGTTATATTGCCGCACCCTGTACTAGATGTCGTAAATTCAAGCGCATTCTATCGGGAGAAATTGCAACACTCAGAGTAGCATATGCAAAACTTGACGCCGAGAAAATCAGGCTAATTCAGAAGCAACTATGCGGGACAAGTACCAACAAAATGCCATTGCAGTTATTCCTCCCGTAGTGCAATGCGCTGTACTGTTCTGTGATCTGTTTTTGGCTTGTTGTTGTAAGACCGTCTGAAAAGACAAGAAACTGCTACAGAGAGTGCTACGTATATTGCATGTATGCGTATCTCACACACGGACACTAAACATTGCGCAAGCTTTCTGTTTCTTATGCCGAATATTCATGAATCATATAAAACAACATAAAGTAGATTTTAAATCGTATGAATTATCGTACGGATTGCAAACAGCTGTTAAGAAGCTGTTGGATTCTTCTTTGTTGCAAATACATAATGTATTTTGTTAATAAAACTCGAGAACACACTAGGAAACGAATTTATCGTAGCACTTTGTTGAGGGTTTGTATTATTGCACAGGCGACTTGATTGACGTCAAGTTCCTCACGAGGTGAAAGCAGAGATAAAAGCTTCGTGTCCGGGAGTGCAACTGAAGGAAGCGTAAGAACAGACTACGTGATGGCAAATTTATTTTCACGACTTCGTTACGAGGATTAAAATGCAGCTTGAAATATCTATGACAAAAACTAACTTAGCAGCGCCAATTAATTAAAATTGTGCATCTGAATGCCTATTTTGAAGAAAAGTTGTGGACGAAGGGATTTCAAATAAATCAATGAGAACTTTTTTCTCGAAAAGTGTTTGAGTCATCAATAGTATTAAACAAGCCTGTTTGTAGAAACAAACGAAAAAAATTATTGCAAAGAATTAACAAACAAACCTATTTTAAGCGTTAACATACTGTACAAGCCTACTTCCATTGTTTCATTGTTTCAAATATTCACAGAGTAAGCGAATAAGTCTATTTCTATGAGAAAATGAAAAAGCCTGTTTTGAGGAACAAACAGACAGATTTGCTTCCAGGAACAAACAAACATCTGCTTCCAGGAACAAACAAACAGACCTGCTTCCAGGAACAAACAAACAGACCTGCTTTCAGGAACAAACAAACAGACCTGCTTCCAGGAACAAACAAACAGACCTGCTTCCAGGAACAAACAAACAGACCTGCTTCCAGAAACAAACAAACAGACCTGCTTCCAGGAACAAATAAATCATTTGATTTCTACGAACAAACATTACTTTCACTGCAACGGCCTGTGAATGTGACCAGCTCTGCACGAGTGAGAACATCCAAAAAACAATTACTTTCCTAATAACTCTCGAGTTTTGAGTGGACGTAAAATTCAGATTTGTGTAAACCGTCACATCGAATTGAGATTCGACAAGTTATGACTTGAGAGCTTCGTGAGCCCAAAAGTGGATATTGAAATGCCATATTGATGGCATTGTGTCGGTCCTTTTGATCGTCCTGAGAGCATTTGAAGGCTGGACGAAAGGAGCATGCCAATGAAGGCGGAGTGGGGCTTGTGCAGCCGCGCCGCACGTTCTGCTGCAACAAAGGCGGGGTTCCTCTTACAGCGATTCAGGCGGCAAGCGCAACTTTATCCCTGAGTTTAAGGCACCAATTCTACAGCACAGCCCAACACGATGATAAATACTGACGTATTTTTCATTCCCTCGATGATAACGCAATATATCTGGGGTTTTATCCAAAATGAGCGTTTATTAAGGGGGTTTACGTGTTAACTACACATAGCGCAGTTGAACTTCTGGTATTTCAAGTTACGTAATTATGAACTTAAGGGATTGTGCCCGAGTTGTATTTAAGGTTAGCTTGAGGATACGAGTTACTTGAAACAAAGAAAAAATCTCCAAGCAATCAGTTGTTTCATCAATTTTTAGAAATTAAGAGATTTCCAGTTTTGAAGACTATCTTCATGCCTTCACAATAGATGATAAAGACAATTTACGTTGTTTATTTTCCATGTTTTTGCATATCATCCTACAACTCAAGTATTTTAAGACTCTGGAATCCAATACCTTAGCAATCCATGAACTTTAACATCCCACGGCTCAGCCAATTTCAATCCGGACAATGCCATAGCCTGGCCATGCCATCACCTGACACTGTCACAACCTCGTTATCTCACAAACCACATGTCTTTCAATTTATTAATTTTACAATTTCCTAACGTAGCAGTACAATAATTTAAGAATAAAACACTGGTTATTCCACATCTGAGCAGGTGTGTGTATATCTGACCCAATGAATATCACTTAAGAGATGTGTAACATTTAAGAGTTCTGAAATCTTTGCGACATCTAATCAAAACAGTTGAAGTTTTAGCACACAAGTTCATTTCCATACAATAAGACACTGAATTGGGACCTAAGCCTCTTGGTTCACCGACAGCTTCATGTCTACATACAGATTTTCCTCGTTGATCGCAAGAACATTGTGAATTGAGATCAACACTAATGTTAGTCGTCGTACATCACGAACGACAAACCGTGAACACAACTTGACTGTGTTTACTTGAAATATTGATAACACAATCACAGGAAAAATTGGGCATGGAGAGAAATGAATGATGAACTGAGGGTGAATTAATACGTGTAGTACAGAGAACGGTACGTTAGTGGGCAGTCAGATTAGTACTTTGTTGGTAAAGGAAACACGAAGCATCAGGGTTGATCTTGAACTTCAGGTAAACAACGCACAGGTAAACATCAGTAAAATTTCTCGTAACGTCTTCAGAAACTTTTCAACACCTGGAGTTTATTCCTTCAATTATTCATAATTAAATATCACAAAATTATATCACAGGAGATACAATATTCTTACTTCATTTCTTAGTTTCAACAGCAAAACTTTCTTTACAAAACGACCATTTCACTTCCATCGCTAATGACAGCCGGCAGGCCGGCGACGTCCAGGGCGACAGATGCAAGTAATCTGAGTAAGAGCGTCGCCGGCTTCACACGTACCAATATTTTCAGGGACTGCCAAGAGAGTTCTTTGCGTCAGTCACAAGCGTAGGAAGAATTTATAGAGACTTCGAGTTAATGGAAATTCTAGATAAATTAAATGAAAATTTATGGAGGTACGTATACAAGAGATTTTCAGACTAAAAAGGTAGATGAAGAGGAGTAGCAAACGTTCTGCAAGACACATTTCTGCTAAATATTAACACATTTGCCGTTTTGTAGCTCCTCAAAAGGTGTAAATTTTCTTTAAAAGCTCACAGAAATGAAGAAAAAATGCATAGTTGCCCTGCATCACGGGGCGTTGTTGAAACCAGTAGAGTGCGTCGTAAACAACAAGATCCGAACACTTTCTTGCCACTGCACATTTATTAGTTTTCAAGCCGCACAAAAAACAGTTGAAACGTGAAGGAAAAAAGCAGAGTCACCAGTAAACAGAACACAAAAAGTTAGCATGTTTTTTGGGGGGAAACACGAGTTAATTGGTCTGGGACTTGCGTGGAGCAGGACGCCGCCGACAGAGACGCATGATATTTCAAACTGGGCGACATTTAACAGCTGAGCGGCATACAGCTCAAGTTAACCCCTGTATTGCGTCAGCCCCAATTTACCAGGTGAACTGGGCAAAACCAAATTGAACCGTCGCTACTCGTACAACAAAATTCGACCGCTACATTTCGTACAACAGAATTCAACTGTTGAACTTCGCACAGTAAAGTTCAATCGTCACACATCATAAATCAAAATTCAACTGTTGCACCTTGTACAACAGAATTTAATTGTTGCACTTCGTACAGCAGTAATTCAACCGTTCCACTTCGTACAGCACAAGAAAATTAAACGTCCTTCGTATAACAAAATTCAACGTTGCCCTTCGCACAGCAAAATCACACGGCTGTATTGCGTACAGCCCAATTACACCATTATAGGGCACAGTACAATCTAATGTAACTTTGTCATTGTGCACAGCTCATTGTCGCTGCAACGCGTACAGCTCAATTTTTAGCAATACCCTTAGGGCAATACTAAATCGTATCACGTAAGCAATCACACAAAAGTATGAGAGTGTTTTCCAAATTAAAAATCATATCTAACAGTCAGGTTAGTATTATTGAATGACAAAATGAATTTGTAATAGTCTGTGTGTTGAGTCATTTCTCATTCCTTAAACTTAAAAAAAGGAAACATAAAATAAAGGAAAGTTAATTCTGAAATTAAACTTAGAACGGATTTTTCACAATCAACCAAAGCTGCTGAACTTGAAGTAGCAGCCGGGAAACATTTGAAGACAACCGCATCACCTCATTACGCTGTGACAGACACAATGAAAGAAGACTCCTCCGGAGGCGCCCGAAATCTTGCCTAAATTCAAGCAGTACTGAGTACCTAAGATACACTCAGCTCCAATACCAAGTACATTTTTCTAAGGGTAAAATGTTTTTAGATTTGAAGCTGGGTCTGATTTATTAAAGGCGGTTTATAACGGAAAACAATATGAATGTTTGATTTCAAAACCATAAATGTGATACCCAAGGAAGAGCCACAAAATATGCGTGCATTGCAGTACCCCAGCACAAATCACACACACTAATTGGTCAGGAATTTCGAAGTTAAAATCACCATCCACTCTCTTGTCTGGGATAAAGAACAAGTGACCAAATGATCTTTCAGTAAAACTACAACTTACACTCGCGCTTGTGGAACTGTATCAGTAGAGCAGGTACCTAACATTTGTAAATGAAAATGTAAGGTCATACCTTCTCTTTTTAAAACTGAATGTAAGACTCACCAGAAAACACTGCTGAGTGGTTGCGTTGATCGAGAAAATCTGGCGTGAAGTAGATGCGTTTGCCAGGAGCCTTACAACCGCCAACTTGTAGAGTCCAGGGAGCGTGGCCGTACACAGGATGTGGGGTCCCCACACTGATGGCTGCCTCCTGAGGAGGGTAGGGGGCTGTCATCACAGGTCGGGGGCACGGACCCCCAGACCAGCTCTTCGGTACGACTACGGTCACTTGGCGGATGAAAACCCGGTGCTGTGTTGCTGCATACAACACGGACGAGCCGTGGCTGATTACGTCCTGAAACAAACAACATAATGCATCAATAACTCTCTATTGTAGAATAGAATAGAATGAGGCTATAGGAACGAACCTTCGGGCCCATTCTTGGGTCGGATAATTACTTCGATAATTATTCGGTTGTTTACCCAAGTCCCATGCCGTAATTCTAGCCGCGTCAACCATGTCGGCAGCGGGATTCGAACTCGGGTCTTTCCGCTCGCAAGCAGACTCGCTCACCAGTCGACCAAGCTGGTGATGTAGGATCCACGTAGGATCCACGAGGGTTTTAAATTTTCATGAAATACAATTTAGCACCACGACTGCAATTCTAGTTTAATTAATGATGAGGAAAATAATTTATATAAAAGAACCGTGGCTGATTACGTTCAGGAACAGACAAAATATTACAAAATTAGTTCGAGGGGTGCTCTAAGTTTTGAATTCTCACAGAATACATTTTAGCAATACGAAAGGAGCTACTGTTTAATCAGCGATAAATAAGTAACTTGCAATGCAATCGAGCATACAGTCATTGAATTTTGAAACTAGTTCAGAAACAATACTTTTCAGAAATATGTAGAGAAAATGAAAGCTGAATTCGACGACTACCAAAATCCTCATTGCTGTCGTTGCGGTTATCAAAACCAGTGCGGTTATGATTATACTTTTAATTTCCAGCCTGCAAGGCTACCCCAATTGACAGAGCAGTGGCGTCGAAACATTACGACTAGATTTAATGGTACAAACATTCATGAATGATGTAACATTGTTTATTTTCTTGATGAAAAAATGATTTCATCAGAGCAGCAGCACAATAATGTCGACTGTAAGCAGGAAGTCGCTGCAAACTCAACAGCGGGACAGGCAAAGCCAATAAAAATTCGTATTAAAATGGTTAGTTTCTTATGACTGGCATGAATAATATATTTGTAGTCATATGGACAAGGTAGTAGAACTAAAACGGGCCAAAAACAAGTACATAAGTTACTAGTCACATATCAGAGGTAGTGAGGTTCATGTAACGATATTAAAGTGGGTCATATATTCGAGTTAGTCAGGGTATTGTAGTAGTGTTAATGTAGGTCATATATTAGAGAGTTAATCTGGGTCTTATAATAGTATTAATGCAGGTCATAGATTAGATTTAGGATTGTTTGACGGTATTAATGTAGGTCATATGTTAGTTAGTGAGAGTTGTGTAACAGTATTAATGTAGGTCATATATTAAAGTTAGTGAGGGTTGTGTAACAGTATTAATGTAGGTCATATATTAAAGTTAGTGAGAGTTGTGTAACAGTATTAATGTAGGTCATATATTAAAGTTAGTGAGGGTTGTGTAACAGTATTAATGTAGGTCATATATTAAAGTTAGTGAGGATTGTGTAATAATATCGGAAAGAGAGGGGATGGAAGATGGGGAAGGGAAGTAGGTGAAGGAAAGAGGTAAGGAAAAAATAGGAGANACAACATGACTATTGTATAACAGACGAATCCGTCAAAAAAGTAATAGTTATTCCGCTCTTAGTTTTATTTTTCTTCAACTCTGGTTCGTATGTTTGTTTGGGCTGAGAAGCTTAGAATAGAATATGGCAACTGGAATGAGCATTTTAGTTCATATTTTGGTTGCTACCCAAGTTCCATTTTGACTCAAATTGAGACATCAATCACGCACATACACCTTAATCACGCGTACATATTTCAGTCTCGCGCGCACACACTGCAAGCATACTCAGGCCCTAGATGTTAAGGAGGCGACAGTATAAGTACTATATAATATTAGGCGGTTTCTTAACAAATTTTTGTTTAGACGTCTGTTATTATTAGTCTTGGGCTGTTATTTCTGGTTCGCACGTTATCATCTCTGTGGGAAAGCCCTTCGAGGATAACTTCGATAAAACTGTTGTAATATTTATTGGTCTCTATAAGGTGTTTGCAGGGAAATGAGTTCAAACCGCTAAGAACGCCTTTCGTAGTTGAGATTCAGGAGTTCAGGAATAATTTTTGTTGCTTTACACTAAATTCTCACCCTTTTGTTAACGTAGCGTCGTACAGTAGGAGAACAAAGTTGCACTGTATATCCTAGATATATCCGGACCACCACAGGTGCACTGCATATACATATGTACTGTATGTGGCCGGACTAGTGCTTTAGTGCAAAGTTTCTTGCAATTAAACCAAGAATCGTACTCACATTTCTGATGTTTTTTCCACTTTTTCGTCATGCTTGAAATTTTCAGTGGTAATGATGATTTGTTGCTGAACTGCTTCAATAGGTGTGTCATTCATCGTATGTTGGAAATGCCGGTTATTAGGTCCAACGTCCATTACTGAACATTTATCAATGTTGAAGCTCATTTGCCAGGTTACAGTTCATTGTAGTAGACGATTGAGACCCGATTGAATAGTTACTTTGTCTCTTTTGGTGAACGCTTCGTCGCAGAGTTTTGTGTCCTCGGTGAATATGTTTATTTTGCTGATGATTCTGACGTCAAAGTCGTTCACGTAGATGATGAAGAGGAACGGGCCTAAAACGCTCCCTTTTTGGACTCCTAATGTTACATGCATCAAATGACTGGCTTAATAATGTCATTACTCGTTTAGTGCAACCAGTGAGCCAGTTTCGTATTCATCGGGAGTAGTTGCCTTGTATACTATGTGTTTCCAATTTAACCATTAGCCTTTCGTAAGGAATTTCCTCAAAAGGTTTTTGAATATCTACAGCTTTTGTCGTATATACTCGTAGTATATACAGTAGTATGTGCGGTGGACTTCTCCAAAGATATCGAGGAGGTCTGTGGGACGGCTACTTTTTCCCTGGATTTGTGCTGGATGTTAGTAATCAAATTTTGGGTTTGAAGTACTTTTTTATGTAGATTGTTAGTCCAATGTAAGGAACAATCCCAGTTTCGAGCGATCGATAGATGAGGTTTGCTAAGAGTTCGCTAATTACTTCGGTTGTTTCATTAAGTATTTGGGGAGCAAGGCTGTTAGGTCCCGTTGATTTATATGCGTCTGGTGGCTGAATTGTTTTTCTATGTTTCACTGCAAATATGCCGTTTGTCAAGATTTTCTGGGGGCTTAATGAGTGAAGTTACGGTATTTCCGTCAAGTTTTCACCAGTGAACACTGAAACAAAGTATGTATATAGAATTCTGGCATAGCTTTTGTTGTCCGTTTGAGTTGAGCAATCAGGCTCCATCAGCGGTCCAATAGTATCTCTTTTGAGTCTAGAGACAAGAGTGTAGATTTATGGTTTCAGTAGTAGATAGCAATTCGAAGTCCTTCAAAAGTTTCCATATTTTATTTTATTTACGACTCCTTTTATGTGTCGTCCGCCGAGAAAAAGCCCTGCCGTTGCGACTAGGAAATTTTCATGAGAAGATGGTCGAGAAATTGGATTTTATAGTTCACTTGTTTTCAAAAAAACGTTAGGGCTGATCGACTTCTTCCTTGTATTTTTTTAACTGATGGGATGCAAGCCTTTTCGTCCTTCTACTCCAATGATGTAAGAGTATATTATTTACTTACACGTGTAAAAAATCATGTCTCATTGGAAGAAAGTTTAAGAATTGCATCGTATGTCGTAACATCATCTGTTATTAAATTAATGAATCAAATTTAGAGATGAAGAAGGTGTTTCGTTGGAAAAGTAATATTAATCGAAAGTACTATAAAACTTGAATACAGTGTAGCGAGTCTGGTCTAACTCCTTCCGTACTTTAACAGTTTGATCAGAATTCAAATTTTATTTTTGCTTATCACAATCAGTGCTTCAAAACTCAGCAATTTTCTGCATTTCAAGTTGTGTGAAGCATAATCTAAATACCTGTATTGAATAGCTTACCTGAATTAGGAATTTTGCTTTTTATTTTTAGAGGTCCGAGGTAGAGTCAGTAACGACCTATGGGAGTTATGAGTGTAGCTTCTAGAAAAAATAAGTAGTTTAATTAATATTTTTCTTGTTTTTGCACGTTTTAGTTGTTAAGGAATCAGGAAAAGTGCATTTTGTCTGCTTCTTTTATTGATTTCGTGTTTAAGAAATTCTATTTTCATTATATGCTCGAGCAGCTGTTGTTGAAGCGTATTTTGTGAGACAGTATTACTATTAACTATCTGTGCATTACATAATTAAACTATGTATTATTACTACCTATCAGACTACTACTTAACACGTTTCTTGCGATTGCCTAGCCGGTGCAAATTTTTTCACCTTGTACGCATAGTCCCTAGAAAGCTTTGAAAAAATTACAGAACCTAACCTGAGTGACCCACCCAACGATGGGCCACTTCGCAGGAAATGTGTTAAATATCAGTTGTATGGATCTTAGGTTATTATTCAGAGCTACTTCCCTCTATAAGCATACTTCAGCTAAATTATATTTTACTGACGCATTCAAAAAGATACTCTTCGTAATTGACCGAACTCTTCTAAATTTTCTTACTGTTAAGAAAAAAATTCCATGGTATTTTCTTTGAAAAGCTCATGGACTTTTAATTATCTTAAAGTCGGCTCATTTAACAGGATTTCAAAGCTATGTTAATTTATTGATGGTGCGTCACTTTAGATCATTGTGAATTGCACCAGAACCGACAAAACTTAGTTACATTACACAGCACAATGATGGTTTTCTTTCCAGCCCGATACGATAGGCGGACTCAAAAGTTTAGATTCAGTAAATCGTTCAGTAATGTTGTTTTCTGTGTAGGTCCAAGAAAATAATACTAAATACATTAATGATACCTAAAAGAACGAGTACGTTAACCAAGTGCCAGCATTGCACTTCAAAAGTTTTTTATTTACGGACTCATAAGAGGTAAGTTATCAGAAAGGTCACTCACTCATATTTCGATACTGCGATATCAATATTCGAGTTCATCAAAGGTCAGGCCAGATATTTACGTATTTATTACGACGCTTAACGGTCGGGAGCTCAATTCAGTGATATATTCTGGCCGAGTGCTCCTGTTCTTGTATTGACTAAGTAATGCGCATACTGACTAAACGATGATCGTCAATAACTTTATTTTGGTTCTGCAGTGAGAGCTGGAGAACTTTTTAGGTTCAATTTATCCAAGAGTCAAAGTTTATTTAGCTTAGCCATCCCAGAGCTTTGATGGTTTATTGTTGTTGGTGATCGTCAACGCGTAGTTTGAGAAGCCTTCTATCTTCTCCCCCCCTCTTCTTCCCTTTCTGCCTTGCTCCCCTCTTCCCTTTTCCCCTTCGTC
>VCRD01008823.1:0-16427 GCA_006783055.1 Trinorchestia longiramus
TGGACCCCGCCCCTCAACAGGAGAGACTCGGTGGTGGATGGGTCAGGGTGGGAGAGGGGGCACCGGCGTCACTCAAATTGGCGACGCCGCCAGGCCGAAAAAACGGCAGCAGAGGAGAGAGAGGCACCTGAACCCCAAAGACCGCCAAGAGGGTTTCGCCCGTGTTTGGCTCGCCGAGGCGGGGTGCTTCCACCACGAAGAGGCCCGGACATCGGAAGCTGTTCAATCTGGCAGCTAACACTCCAGTCATGTTGCCTGAAAACAGAGCTTCTTCATGAACTTTTTATGAGCTCCCAGTTAAAATGATTAGAATTTCTTCGCCATTAATTATGATTCCGATCAGAACCTATAATGAGATCTCTCTCAAAATCTCAGTCATGACCCCAACCATAACTCTAGTCAATACCTCAGCTGAGGATCCACCCAAAGTCTCACTCAACATCCAAACAGAAGTTTCATCACCAGCTTGGTCGACTGGTGAGCGAATCTGCTTTCGAGCGGGAAGACCCGGGTTCGAATCCTGCTGCCGACATGGTTGACGCGGTTAGAAATACGGCATGGGACTTGGGTAAACATCCGAATAATTATCGAAGTAATTATCCGACCCAAGAATGGGCCAGAAGGCTCGTTCCTATAGCCTCATTCCATTCTATTCTTCCAGAACTCCGCTCAAGATAACAAGTGGGATCCCTGAAAGAACCTCTGTCACGACTCCAGTGAGAATGCTTGTTAGAACTCTCATTGCCAAAACTTCCACCTGCACTCAAGGGTTAAATGTAGACCAATTCCTATCCAGTACTTCTGTGTTAACCTCTGTTTCAGCCCAACGATTTCAGTTAGAACTTCAATGAGGACTCCAATCAGAACACCAGTCATGACTTATATGGCAACCCCAGTCAAAACCCTAGTCTCAACTCCTGTCACAGCTTTGGCCAGGTTTGCAACAAATCCTTTAAGCATCCCTCCAAAGTTGATGTAAAGTATTCTACTTTTTATGTCGCAATAAAATCCTTTGTTACTACAGAATCAAATGACCTATATGTTAAACTAAACCAGCTTCAGGAGATTGTACTTGTTTCAGATTACTTCTGGGTCATTTTGAAGGAACTATTTAACTCCTAAAAAAGATTAGTTCTTGAAAAAAATTAGTTCCTGACTGACATTACTTTTTGTATTAATAGGTTGCAAAAATTTAGCATCTGCTTCACTAATCATGAGTTTCAAATGAGAATACTTATTGCACATTATTAAGTAGAGACTTTTATAAATACTCCTATGGGGGCATGGATTGTCATTAGTTAAGAGTTTTGTTAGTTAGCCTTGGCTGCAGCAATTATTCTCTTTTTACCATTTTGTAGTAGGATTTTTATGTTCTTGCTGATCCAATGCATGAAATTCACGACACTGTTATTGATTTGTTAATCATTTTAGGTATTTGCAGACAATTATGTTTTCCTCTCTTTAAATTACCTACAATTAAGTTTAGGATACCTAAAAAGATTTTCCCAGTAAAAAATGTGCTTTTCTATAGCAAGTATGGTTAGTTTCAGGTCTCTAGCCCAACTCGTTTTCTACAGAACTAAAGTTTGGGATTAACTCAGAAAATAGCAAAATAATACTTCGATGAGATGGTGAGTGCTTTTTCACGCCTTTTTGGTTTTATCTTTACAGTTTCTGTGTTTGAAAAATATGCATTATAAGCATACATTACCGTTTTGTCTTTGCATCCTCTCATTTTCTTTTCCTCTCCCTGTACTTCTTTCTCTTTTTCTTTTCTCGCTTTTTCTCGTCCACCCCTACCTGCTGTTCATATTTGAAGTAAAAAATCTCGTACATTTCTTCATTAATTTTCATTCTGCATTCCCTGCCCTACACCCTGAGTTACTTATTTGCATTAACAATTTTCTAGGATGCCCTCCCACCCAAGTTGAATGAAAATTGTCCGATTATTGAATGTTTATTTATGGGTAATATATATTTCTAGAAACATGACTCTTTAACGAAAAATTAGGCAAGTTTGAATTGTGAGAAATTGTTTAATCAGCCTTCTGTACTCGTAACCACCCGTTTCATCTGAATCAAGGAAAGCCAAGAAAAAGGGATCTTCTTACTTCTGAAAGATAATTCGAGGACCCGTCATCACTCGTCAATATAATCTGCAAAACATCATACAGCAGTTTCATCATTTATTTCGTCTCCACATTACCGAATTTGTTAAATTTAAACTTAACCTATTCCCTCCTAGTGGTATTGCGTAATTTACTTCGAAATAATAATATATCAGTTGCCAACGGCTCATTAAAAACTCGTTTGAAACGCGTTCAGTGCTTGTGCCAAATCCAGGCTTCACTGTTGGCGAGTTTCAAGGTCAGTGGTAACGTGGCGTTGTTGCAGTGACGGCGTTTACACGTGTAGCTGATAAGAGATTTAATCACAAGATGGCATGACATAAAAAGTGAGTTATAATTCTTATTAAATTATGTTTTTCTGAATGTTTTTGGTAAAATGTACAATAACAGATGCGTAGTTAATGCTCAATGCAGTTAGCTGGGATTTTTTCGTGAAAATTTCACGTGTTACGTTGAATTTATTTTTTGCTAGGAGCATACATGTACAAATTTCCGAAAATATCTATTTTGCAGATCTCTAACTGTGAATGAAGTTTTGGACCTTCTAATGGAAACAGACAGTAAAAATGACATATTCGTTGAACCTCTTGATGTTCCTGACTTCACTGACGAAGTCTCTGGTGATGAAAACCTGGATGGAAGCTACAACGTAGATCAACTTTTGCGTGGAGAGTTCTTGGAACCAGCAGAACTGCGTTTACGTAAGAAACAAATAGATTGTGATTCACTGGAAGATCGCTCGCAAGATATCAGCTGATTTTCACCGAAAAGACGAAAAAAGTAACATCGAAAAAACAGCAAAAAATACTTTCGGACAACAGACGCCTCACCTCTAACAAGCGGAATTGTTCCCGAAAGAAATTATACTGCATATACAGATTTCTCACCAGCAGAATTTCTTGAATTGTTTATGGACGAGAACATATTGCAGCATATGAAGAATGAAATCACAAAGTTAGTAATAAAACAAAACTAGCAGAAACCCGTGTAGATTACACGATTTCAATAATTAACTTACTTCTAAGCATATAAGGTTAAGTATGAAGGAAATGTATTTTATAGGCATTCTTTGATATGGAAAGATTCCTGAAATAATTACTGTAATTTGAAATCAAATTTTTATGTAATGCAAAATTTCATATAATTCAGTTTACATTAGGGTAAAAATATAATTTTGTTTAAATATTTTACATACAATTTCACTACGCAGTACACAGTTTTCGACAATTTGCAAATCATTGAAAACACATATTATTATTGGCAACACATATTGAAACAATATTGAAAACATATATTGAGAAAACAATGTCAAAATATTATTATAGAACTTTCCTCCTCATTCAAAATTTCTCTATAAACTATATTTTTGGTATAAGTTATTCCATACTTTAGTCCATGATATTTGCTGCAATTATCAGGTGCCACTTTAACTTCAACAATTTGTTGGACATCTGATCGCGAAAATGCTACATACAGCTGGCCATGAGAGAACACAGGTTGCTGCAAATATGTACTAACTTTGTCGAAGGTTTGCCCTTGAGCTTTGGTAATAGTCATAGAATACGAGAGTCTTAGAGGAAGTTGTGTTCTATGTAAAGTGAATGGTAAGTTTGTATCACTTGGAGTTAGCTTTATTCTTGGGATTAGCACTGTTGATCCCATGTGTGAGCCACACTGATTAATGTGGCATCTATGCTATTTTGGTGCATTCGAAGTATTTTCATCCTAGTTCCATTGCATGGTCCTTGACTGATTGATAAATTTCGTAAAAGCATCACAATTGGGCCGATCTTTAGATTTAAACGATGTGAGGCATGCCAGATGAAGTTAAAGAATTTATAAATTCTAAGGGATAATTCTGGGCTTCTGCTTGATCATCGCTTGAAGCCGAATCAGTGCTTAAATAGGTTTTAGTTTCTCCTGGAGTGTTTCTAGGAATGTTTTCATTTAAAGCAGGAGAATCAATGTTCTTAGGCCAAAGGATAACTCGCTGCTCCATTTCTTGCGGGGTACAATAAAAAATATCAACAATGAGAGAGTCATTGCAAACTGATTCGTTAGGAATATCAATGGTATCCTGGGTAACATTATCTAGCTGGCTGTTGCAAACAGCCAAAAGTTCCATTATTTGATGTAATGTCTCGCAAGCATCTATCAATTGCCTGAAGAGCATGACTGCGAATCATTGAGGCTTCATCGATAATAAAAAGTTTCACTGATCTTAAATATAGTGCTTGTTCAGAATCAAGTGAAACATTGCAGACGCTGTTTTCTGTAAGAGGAACGGGAAGTTTAAAAATGTTATGAACTATTTTTCCTCCAATCAATAGAGTGGCCGCAATTCCAGTCCAAGTTGAAATAGAAGTGATTACATTGTTTGCCATAAAATGGTTTGTAAGCATGTTAAATAGAAATGTTTTACCACATCTGCCGGGGGCATCTAAATATAAGCAGTTCTGATTATGTAGCCCTCTTCCTTGTGATGATACTGCTTCAACGAAGGTATGAAACACCTGCAATTGAAGGGTGGAAAGCATTAGTAGACTACTCGACACATTTACCAAAAACCAGGGATCGTCGAGCAAGAGTAGACTACTGTCCTCTAGTCTAGTATTCTCGTATGATCATGTCGCTTTGGCGTCGAGGTGAAGTAGACTACTTGTAGTAGTCCAGTTCACCAGTTCCAAGGCCGCAGTGATGCTGCCCAGGTGAAGTAAACTACTCTCAGTTTACCAAGTCCGTATAAGAGAACTAATGTGATTGGTTGGTGTTTTCGTTGTGACTTGTGATCGGTTGGTGTTTTCGTCGAACAAAGTTATGCACATCCCTTTTTCGTGAGTAACAGATGTAAATTTCTGACTATTAATATCGAGCTAAAAACTTTTAAATTATTTTTGTTATTGTTTTTTTGTAAAATAAAGTCATTGTAAACAATCTCGTAGAACGCGCATCTGAATAATCTTGAGGTTCCAAAATTAACTGAAAATAAAATATACGATACTAGAGCTGGTGTGAATTTATTTGTTACTGTTGAAAAACATTTACAGTGTATAAACCTGGAGGATGGCTCATGACTGGAAATAATACACAAAAAATTTACTTTACAGTTTGTAATACGTCATTTTTGGTTACTATCGGGTCTTAACGTAAGTTTTATCCGTTTCTTGATTTATTATTTTAGTGTACTATTATATTAATCGTACACATGTGCGGCTATCAAAATCACTTATATATCATTTACGCTCAAATTTTATGATAATTATTATAATAAATATATATTATTGACCCAAATTTAAATTCAAAGCAATGAGCACATCAGGCATATTTTGCTACAAGAATTTCAAAAGGACAGTGCAGCAAGTCCAGCAGCAAGATCACTCACGAACACATAGAAATCATTTGGTAACCGAAAGGAGTTGTAGAAGATGATTTCACGTTTCAAAAAGGAAACCTTTAGTCTTAATGACGAGCTAGGAAAGTAATGCTCAAAATGACTCACTTTTGAAGAACTTATTGCTGGCTACCATTGATTATTCTTTCAAAACAACTAGAACAGTGAGCAAGAAGTTTAACGTGAGCTGTATGACCATATATCATGAAATTATAAGAATTGCTAAAGTCTCCAAGGCTGAGAATTGGATTCCACTCGATCTTTCAGAGAACAATTTCCAACAACGTGTGAACTGTTGTCTTACTACGAAATGTTCAATTTCAAACCCAATTCTTAGATAGAATCGTTAGAATCAGTGAATACAGTTTGGATATAGTACAGAAACCAATGTTTACATCGCAACGGCAGACACAAAAATGGGACAGGTACCAGAGAACGCGCTGAGAAAATGGTTCTATACCACTAGCTGACTCTAAACGCATTCCGTTTCAAGAGTATTAATCACAGCCTTACGTAGTAACCTTAAACATACAAGAGTCGAACACATTCAAGGTGGAACATTTAAACATTCAACACTCCTTCTCACATTGAATGTGCTTCTCAAAGAAAACTACACCTAGCTTCCTTCTCAGCCTAGAGAACTTCTCGGTACTTAGCCCCTTAGTAAATGTATCAGCAAGCATATCATTCGAAAGACAATACATGAGATCGATTTCCTTATTCCTTACAAAATCACGAATATAATGAAATTTGATATCAATATGCGTACTTTTACCATGTTATTTGGGATTCTTTACGAGACAGATTTCGGATTGGTTATCTTCATTTACAACCATGGTGCCACCTGTTTTAAACTCCAAATCATCAAGCAAATGCTTCAACCAAATTGCCTCTTGGGCAGCACCATATTCAGCTTCAGCTGTTGAGAGAGCAACACAGGACTATTTGACAGATCGCCAAGTTATCACTGAGTTACTCAAAGTAAAACAGTAACCCTAGGTCGACTTTCTATCACTTCTCACTAGCCCAATCTGCATCTGGATGACATCAAATTTATCTTGAGCAAAGCACACCCATTCTCCAAATCTATCAGGAGCAGCTCGGTTCCTAGTTGAACGACGGAGCTCCAACTCTCCTTCTGAATCCTTGTGTTTTTCTTCTTGAGGGAAGGAGCATGGAACACACTCAATCTCTTTTGAAGGCTCCTTCTGAAATGACATAAACTAAGATTCATTGAATACCACATCTCTACTCAGCAAGATCCTTTTAGCATGAAAATCATACAGCCTGTATCCTTTAGTTCCACTGTCATACCCTAAAAGAACACAGGTCTTGCTCTTTGGGTCAAGCTTCTCTCTTTCATCCTTGGGAACATGTGCATAAGCCGTGCACCCCAAAGTCCTGAAATGCTGTACATTGGGCTTGTGCCCATTCAAAGCCTGATAAGGAGTCAAATTTTTATGAGCACTAGTAGGGCTCCTATTTTTGACATGCACAGCAGTTGAGACAGCTTCAGCCCAGAATGTTTTGGGAAACTTTGAATCAGACAACATAGCTCTCACTGCTTCAAGGATTATTCTGTTCATTCTTTCAGCAACTCCGTTTTCTTCAGGGGTCTTAGGTACAGTCTTTTGATGAACAATTCCATTCACCTTCAGAAATCTTTCAAAATCAGTGGACACATAGGCCTACTCTCCACCATTGTCTGTGCGCAGGATTTTGATTTTATGTTCATAGTGATTTTCAACAATAGCTTTGAACTCGGTGAAAACCCCAAAGACATCACTCTTGTTTTGTGATAATGTACACCCAAGTATACCTAGAATAATCATCAATGAATGTTACAAAATAATTACCACCTCCCAAGGAACTAGGATTAATTTTCCCTCAAACATCACTATGGATTAGCTCTAAGGGCTTACGCACTTTTCTTTGATCTACTCTAGAAAAAGGAAGGCTATGGCTCTTGCCATCACAACAATTTTCACAAAAAATATTCTCATTTCCTAGAGAACAATCAAAACCTCTAACAAGATCAAGAGACTTCAGTTTCTTAAGATTATCAAAACCTAGATGACAAAATCTCTTGTGCCACAACAGGTCATCCGAGGAGACACTCGAGCATTTTGCTGCTACATGATAGGAACAATCTAGTCTATAAAGTCATCCTACCTTACGACCAGCAACTATCAACTCATTATTTTCATCTACAATCTCACATGTCTTATATTGAAATGGGTTTCCTTACCACATTCTGCATTCTGGGCAACGGATATCAAATTGCAAGCTAGCTCTTGCACAAACAACACATTTTTTACAACACAATTCATTACCTGCATATTAGGCAGTGTTATTTTAAGACACACATCTCCAACTCCAACACCCTTCAAAGCTCTATCATCACCAATTTCAGTTCTTACAGGAGAAAATTGATCAGAGTAAGATGAAAATGAACTTTTCTTATTGCTCATATGCTGAGTAGCACCTGAGTCTACTATCCAAGAATCACAGTCAACGTTACCTATAGCAAAAACACTAGTAAACATAATAGTTTCACCTGTAGATGAGCTTCGTGCATCTACTACTCTGTTTCTTGGAATGTTCTATTTTCTTTTCTCAGTCTTTATCATAGACTCTACACTGTCTCTTAATGTGGCCCTCTTTACCCTGCTCAACACACTTGATGAGCTTTTTGTTCCATTTGAAACTCACTAGCAATTTTTCACTGGAGTCTGAAGTACCAAGGCTGCCTCGCTGTCTTCTTTCTTCATTTAGGAGACGCTCAGTTACAACTTCCTACGCTGGTATCTTTTCATGGGTTTCAAGAGCAGTTAGCAGAGTAGAAAACCTATCTGGTAGTGATGACAGCAGGATGATCACACGCTTTTTTTCTTCCATAGCATCACCAAAGATGGCCAGCTCCTCAAAGAGTTCAACAAACACTTTTAGATGATCTTGCAGATTTTGACCTTTTTCCAGCTTCATGTTGAACAGATTTTTCTTCAGCCTGAACTTGTTTGCCCAAGATTTCTTCTGAAATGTGCTCTGAAGTTTCCTCCAAACTTCAACAGGGTCAGTCGGATCCCCAGCAAGTAGAGTTGACTCTTATCCACTCCCAGGACAATTGTTGCCAAGGCTAAATCTCGGCGAGATTCAAACTTCCTCCGAGCTGCCTCATCTGCCGTTGAGGATATAGTTTCAGTGCGTTGAACTATATCTCACAGTTTATCCTTCAAAAGACACATCCTCATATGTTTTTTCCATGTTGAATAATTTCTCTCAATGAGTGGTTTCATGCAACTTTTATCACTGTTAGAGTCTGCATTGTTCTTCACACTTGCTGCACTGTGTTAAGTCAACAAACTTCTACGCTTCCTTGTAGTCACCACAGTTTGCTTCGAGACTTGCTATGTTCACTGAAGATTTATCCTTGGAGCGTGTTCTGGGCCCATAACCTTTGTTAGAAGGTTAGAAAAATCACAGGAGCGTGATTACGCTAACCAAGTTTATTTCAGTGAACACAGTTTTAGTTATAGTACAGACACCAGTGTTTAATCGCAACGGCAGGCACAAGAATGGGACCGGAACCAAAGAACGCGCTGAGAAAATGGTTCTATACCACTAGCTGACTCTAAACGCATTTCGTTACAAGAGTATCCATCACAGTGTTACGCAGTAACCTTAAACATACAAGAGTCGAACACATTCGAGGTGGAACATTTAAACATTCAACATATATGTGAGAATAGCGTCATGTTTGAGTTTCACCCTGCTGACTCGAGCGATATTTTTGTTGCTACACCCTCCCCCAATGGGGTTGTAGTATCATTGTTCCCATCTGCTCTGTTGGTAGAGAAACATTGCCCCTATTCTCTCATCTGGTGTAGAGAGTGTTCATGCTCACCTTCAACCCTCTCTGGCCGTAAATAATTTGCATCTGAGTCATTTTGTTCGCAACGTTTTAACCAATTGAAAATAACCTATGTCACTGATCCCTAGGGAGCGTTGTGTGATCGCTAGTGAGCGTGGTTTTAGGGATGAAGCTTGGATTGGCAGCCACATGGTAGTATTCGAGGCACGCCGTGCAAGTATCATTCATGGAGTTCCGGTGATCAGGACGGTCGATCCCCTGGTACCCTGGAAACTCAATTGGGAGAGTAGTAATACAACCGATCAGCCCCAAGTCGTTTCTTCACGCATAGCGATTTCTACGTTCGCGCTTGAAGTCAGCGACCTAGAGTTGAGGGCCTGCACGGTGTTTGTATGCTGCTTGAGGATATTCTGTGACAGCTGCCATGGTGAAATTCTTATCAGACCCTGCCTTGCACTTGTTTCATTACCTTGGGTTGAACTGTATGGCTTGACGTGCCGCGTCATTAGCAAGTCGGCGAAAGTAGCTTCAAGTTTTAGCAGTGGTTCACTGGCTAAGCTGTTCTATGACGAGGCAGTGTTAAATGTGCGTGTCGTTAGTAAAATGAGCCGTGTAAACGAAGGTTCAGTATAGGCATTAAAGTTATATGTACTGTTGCAGTGGTATTCCCCTTCACTATTTCATAGAAGAATAACGTGCATGTACCAGATATGGGTTGTTTGTCATGGTAAAATCGAAAAAGTGAATACAAGTCACAGATTTATACATTAGAAATCTGTATTGGACCACGAAAAAAAGGGATCCTAAGTTTTAGTAAATGTATATAAGAAAGATTTGCCCAGTTGAATGAATATTTTTAGAGCACGAGGATAGATGGATACATAAATATTTGTTTATGTGAGTGAGCCAACTTATTTGGCGGGAGTACAATTTGTGATCAGCGGATGTTTTAAGGCTACGCGACTGGGAGATGATATCAAAGCCCTCGTTGCCACGACCCATTTGTGCTCCCTCTCTCTGCGGCGTGTCACAGTAAAGGAATCATAGTACTGACATGACAAAATCAGGGGGACAAGGACGTCATAAAAGGCCGTGACGTGCGTTCAAGGCATCCAATCATAGCACGCGAGCGACGTTCATGAGTTATGATGACACGAGAAAGAATTTTTATGCAGTTTTCTTTTTTTGTCTTAATGGCTGCTCCTGTTAAACCTTACAAAAAATGTTCTCACTAAAATTGTTTATATAATAGCAAACACGACTCTAAGCTCAGGTATTCCATTTGCCCATAAAATTAATTTCAGAATGGATTGCTGCATCTGGAAACTGCCATCAAATTTTTTTATAGAAATTTTTCAGGATCACATAAAAAGCCACCGAAATATTTGTGCCAAGCACTTAAATGAGTCATAAACTTGTGGCTTGTTGTGTGCAGAATTGTTTTCAGCCAGGTTTTTCGTCCCCATGTCTATTGAATATATGAATGTAATGTTTTTGTCAAGCTAATTAATAGTTGAGTATTTTTACAGAAATCATGAAAAATTCAATGCTCTAATAATGCAATGTTACATCAGTAGGAAAACAAAGTCCTATTATGTAAATGAATCATAAACGAACGGCATCTGGCATATCTCTGTTTTTAAAGCATAACTATCGTGAAAGCCAAATAAGTTCACTCCTAAATAATTCACCCTATAATTATAATATGCCGCTATCTATCTTCTTAGTGGGATATCGTGAATTTGTCGGCTCCGGAGTTAAACGGTTGAAAATTATGTACTTAAATGAAAAATTATTATTCAATTAATAAGCGTTTGAACTTCTACTCTCATTTAATGCCAGCGTAGCCCAGTGGTTAAAAACACTGGTTACGGGGCGTAGACTTTTCTGAGGCGTAGGTTTGTGTCTCAACGAAGGTATCTTTTTTTGTCATTCATCGGCAGGGCGTGCAGCCTTTATATGGTGCCCAGCCTGTCAAAACAATTGACTAATCCACAGCGTGCAGGATGACGACGTCACTGTTTGAAAAATACTTACGTCATACTGTAGGTCATGCCACAGTACAGTAAAGAGAAGTACGGCCATATGGGGGGGTTTGCAATGACCACCCCAACAACGGTTCTCAGGCGGCGACGTCATCCATGACGTAAATTGAGACCATGCAGTGATTGGTAAATTTTTGAAGGGGTGGGGCTTCGAATGCCGAGATGATAAAAAACACAAACGCGCCCGGCCGGAGTAGAACCTTCGACCTTTGGATAACTGCAACTTTACTTCCAATCCTTTGACCACTCGGCCACGAGGGACATAGTTTCATGCGACGTTTAAACCATTTTAACACTAGCACAACGAAGTGGGCCTGGGAGGTTCAGTGTCAAAATTAACAAGCCCGTCTAATATTGTATTTATGAACCTCACTTAATAATAACATTTATAGAACAAGTACATATGACTTTTCTGTTACGTACTTTGAAAGAAAATAATAGAAAAATGACATAATTCAACTTGTTGGACTGAAACTCCTTTCTATGTTACTCGATCTAGAAAATTATAACTTCTCTGTAATCTGAAAATTATAATTTTTTGGTCTTAATTTATCGTATTCTCATAGCGAATATCAAGACTGATGAAGTTATTTTTGCATCTTCTATTATGTATAAACTGAGTGCATTCAGAGCATCCCAGAGTATTTCATTGAATAGTATATATCATTGTGAGTATGAAAATAGAATTTCAATGGTAGAAGCGGAGCTACAATCAAATTAAAGAGAAAAACAAGATATTCTTAATAATTTTTATGCTCATGTGCATTGTTTGTTTAATTCTATCTCTACACTCTATTACATCTCGTAATTCTTATCTAGATTATATGTATTTATTTAGTAGCGAATGCAACACACCAGCAATAGACCATTGTTTCAAGATGTTTCACATTGTTTTTTATTGCTTTGAAATCAGCATAAATTTGACGAAGTGCCCGTTGGCCTGACTTGTGAGCCAATGATTGGTTGACTTGCGCATGGCGCACCACTTGTGCGCCATGATTGGTTGACGCATGTACGTCACTGAAACCCCCCTCACCCCTCATATAATTCCATGACGTCAAAATTCTGCTAATTTGCAAACGCCCCTACTAGTCTTTACTGTACTAGGGTCATGCCAACCCACAGTACAGTAAACACTAGTAGGAGTGCTTGCAAATTAGCGGAATTTCAACCTCATGGAATCATGTGACGTCTCAGTGACATTCACGCGTCAACCAATCATGGCACACAAGTCAGGCCAACGGTCACTTTGTCAAATTTATGCTGATTTCAAAGCAATAAAAAACAATGAGAAACATCTTGAAACAATGGTCTAATGCTGGTGTGTCGCATTCGCTACTACATAGATACATATAATTTAGATAAGAATTACGAGATGTAACAGAGTGCAAAGATAGAATTAAACAAACGATGCACATGAGCATAAAAATTTATCAGGAATATCTTATTTTTCTCTTTAATTTGATTGTAGCTTCGCTTCTACCATTGAAATTCCATTTTCATACCCACAAGTATACTATTAAATAAGATACTCTGGGATGCTCTGAGTGCAATCAGTTCATCCATAATAGAAAGTGCAAAAATAACTTCATCAGTCTTGATATTCGCTATGAGAGTACGATAAATTAAAACCAAAAAATTATAATTTTCAGATTACAGAGAAGTTATAATTTTCTAGCTCGCGTAACACAGAAAGGAGTTTCAGTCCAACAAGTTGAATTCTGTCATTTTTCTATTATTTTTCTTTCAAACTACGTAACAGAAAAGTCATATGTATTTGTTCCATAAATGTTATTATTAAGTGAGGTTCATGAATACAATATTAGACGGGGTTGTTAATTTTGACATTGAACCTCCCAGACCCACTTCGTTGTTCCAGTGTTAATTCGGTTTAAACGTCAAGGATAATTGTAAGTCTCGTGTCCGAGTGGTTAGAGGCCTTGGGCTAAGGTTGGGAACTTTTAACTGCGGAGGTTCAAATCCAACCGTGTGGGTTTTCGTTTTGTGTCATATCGGCATTTGCCGCCCCGCCCCTCCAAAAAATTGACCAATCAGCGCCAAGTCTAATTTTACGTCATGGATGACGTCACCGCCTGATAACCACAGTACAGTAAAGAATAGTAGGATGAAATTCAATTTTGACGTCATAGAATTGTGTGGGGTGTGGGGAGGGGGTCGGGGGNGAACGCTTCATCAATGGCTCTTTCAACTAGTTCACAAAAACCTTGAACGTGACTGAACTTGTCAAAACAGAACAAAAATATTCTTCCGTACTTCATGATCGTTTCAATGAATGATGAGCTGCAATAATGGAGGGTTCGTCTAAATCATTTGTATTGAATGATTCATTTGAAACTTATGATTAGTGTGGCAGACACTAAAGTTCGGCTACCTAATAATGTAGACTGTAGGGTCTGTTAAGAACCAATTTACTTTAAAAAATAACCTTGTTCAAAAGTAAAATAATTCCGTCAAAATGATTCAAAGATAGTTAATAGGAAAACTACAATGAACTGAAGCTGGTTCAGTTGATCATATCGGTCATTTGATTCTAGATGTAACAAAAGAATGTGATCGTGTACAGAAAAAGGATACTTGACACTTACCTTTTCAGCAGTCATGCTTAAAGGATTGGTTGCAGCCCTAGCCAAAGCTGTGGCAGGTGATGAGACTAGGGCTTTGACTGGGCTTGCCATAGAAGTCCTGACTGGGATTCTGATTGGAGTCCTCATTGTACTTCTAATTGAAATCCTTGTTGGGCTGATGACAGGTGTTGACATAGAAGTACTGGCTCGGAATTGTGGTGGAGTTGAGCCTGAGGTGCTGGGGGAAGTTTTAGCTATTTGAGTTCTCACAAGGTTTCTAACAGGCGTTTTCACTAGAGCCCTGACAGGGGTTCTTGCAGAGACCTCACTTGTTATCTTGAGCGGAGTTCTGGAAGAAACCTCTGTAGCGGTGTTGACTGATATTTTGGGTTGAGCTTCAGTTGAGGTCTGGACTAGAGTTCTGGCTGGGGTATTGACTGGGATCTTGAGAGGGATCTCACAATAGTTACTGATGGGAATCTTAGTTAATGATAAATCAATTCTCATCCTTTTAGCTGGAGACTCAACAGAAGATGATAAACAAGGTGTGTTTGTAGGCAACATGACTTGAGTGTTAGCTGTCAGATAGAAAAAAATTTACATTTAGTTTAATGTAGCAAAACCATTATTGTTCTGGTAAATGTGGTACGTTGTTATTGGCTTGGCCAAAACATATTTTGTGGCTAGAATTAAAATTCTGAGCCACAATCAAATATCTAAATACCCTATTGTTGTATGATCAATTAAAATATGTTAAAATACATATATATTCAAATGAAACCCAACAAGAAATTAATAATGCCCATTACTCCATAACAGATCATTGCATAAGCTGTGCATTTGTTCTGACAACACTTACTGGAAAAAACAATAAATATTGGGACCTATCACCATGGATCCAATTGTGTGAAAACTGTATCCTTTTTACACATGTAAGATAATCTCAACCTCCTAATAATTATGAGATGCAATGTTATTAAAAAAATATTTAAATGATGACCTCCAAAATGTATAATAGCACACAAAAGGAGGAAAAATATCTTAACTTCTTAAAAACCAAAATTATATTTATCATATTTGAAATAATATTTTAATATTTTATATCTAATACATTGTTTTATTTTATATTCATGAACACATCTTTAATAATGAAGTACTGTGTTCAATTCTTACTCACATTTGATCAGCAAAAATCCATTGATTCCAAAATTTGAAAGAAAACAAAGGTTCACCCAAAATGTGCAATTTTCTCAATAAAAACTCCAAGCACAATAAAAAAGTTTATTAAACTTGTCCTTTCTACTGATACAACATTGTATTATTAGAGCACTGAATTTTGCACATGACAAATAGTGTGACAGCATTAAATTGAAAATAATTATATTTATAATAGACAATTGGAAGGTAAAACAATTAAAAATACTTCTGCACAACACTAGTACTAAGTTAAGAAACTATGGAGAAGATCAAATAATATTTCGTATATAGACAACTAATAAAATTATATATCATGGTCAACCATACATAGAAATTCAATTTTACTAAGAAGTGATAAATATATTGAATAAAACAAACAATTTACAACATTCCAAAGGAAGAAATGTATCCATCAGTATGGAAACAAAATTAAAGTATCAGGAACTATTTATTAACTAAATGGCCCTCTGTCATTATGAACATTATGGAAAAAATTGTTCTTAGCTCACATTAAGTTACTCATTACACACTTACCTTCATTACACTCAACACTTTACACATATTGGCGTGGTATTGCACCCAGTTTTAGCCCTTGTCTTCTCCTGATAGGTGAAAATATTTCTTTGAAGCATGATACATCAAAGTGCTTGGCACAAATAAACCGGTTGAATCTAATTTGACTAGAAGAGAATGTCTTCAAATCGTCATTTCCAGATGCAGCAATCCATGATGAAACTAATTTGGGCGGAAAATGGAAAAATCTAAGGTTAGAATCGTCCTTCTTATTGCTTAAACAATTCTTGTAAGAGTATTTTTTAATTTTCTTGACACGAGCAGCCATTATGGCAAAAAACAGCGTCAGAAGTGATCTTTCGTCTGACTCGTGAGCTACTACGGCCACTTCTGCGCCATGATTGGTTGACTTGCGTGTACGTCACTGAGACCCCCCCGACCCCCTCCCCACACCCCATACAATTCTATGACGTCAAAATTGAATTTGCCCCTACTATTCTTTACTGTACTGTGCTACTGCCACTACTGGGAACAGTGTTGCCAAATGAAATTTACCAAAAGGTTCCAGATTTGCCATAAAAAGGTGTCAGAAAGAGCTAAAAACGAATGAGGTGGAGCTAAAATAAGAGCTAAAATATTAATTGTATCACTACACCCCTACCACTTACTGAATTAAAGAACAATATGTCACTGCTG
>VCRD01008826.1:0-16425 GCA_006783055.1 Trinorchestia longiramus
ACAACTTACGACGGTGGACACCTGACCCGAACTAAGCACAACTGGCAGCTCCGCCTTGCTGGCCCGATGGACGGCCCGTTTGGTGGCCACTGAGAACCAGCGTAGTACTCTGCAACAGATGTCATGTCAGTGTTGCGCAACACTTACAAGCTTCATGTGGGCCTATTGATTTATAAAGAATAGAATAAGGCAATAGAAACGATCAGTTTGGCTCATTCTTGGGTTGCTACCAAAGTCCCATGCCGTCTACGACAGCAGGTCACAGCAGTAATTCACATGGTAAATTTAAAAAAAAAGAATGAGGAAAAGATCAGTAAGAGGAGCCTAGTCACACGAAAAAGGGAGCACTGGTAACACAGCATTGCCATTATTTTGGTGCTGAGTAGTAGCAACATGAAGCACCACTCACCTTTCACTCCTCAGAGTGGCAGCACAGCACCACTCACCTGTCACTACTCAGAGTGGCTGCACAACACCACTCACCTGTCACTACTCAGAATGGCCGCAACAGCACCACTCACCTGTCACTACTCAGAGTGGCCGCACCGCACCACTCATCTGTCACTACTCAGAGTGGCCGCACAGCACCACTCACCTGTCACTACTCAGAGTGGCCACAAACTGACCCAGTGGATCCCACGCCACTCCTTGCACAAAATTCTTGTGCTCCTTCAGCAGCCCTGTGTTCTTGCCTGTTGCAGAAAATATGGCAATGTTAGATACTAACTTTCTACATCCCCCATTATAATCGCACGCACACTGAGCAAGTTAAAGAACAGAACGAATGATGAATACCAATACACATATTTACAAGTTTGTAAGATGAAATGAAGCTTTGCATGAAATAAGAAGAATCTCACCCTTATGAACATCCCACATGATGGCTGAATTATCAATGCTACCAGACACAAGGAAGTTGCTGCAGCTGCTCCAGCTCAGATCATACACATCTTCAATGTGGCCTCGCAGCATTTTGTAGATGATCCAGGTCTCCTTGTTGCGTTCCTCTGTCTCTGAGGCAAAGAGGTCTGGCGCTGCACTGCTGCACATCTCCTGCTTCTTCCACAAGATGATAGCAGCCTCTGTAAAGTAGAGGTACAGCTACAGCCCAGACCCTCCACTATATCACAGAACACATGGAAACTGGCATACTATAAATCTGTTGAGGTATCAGTATTATTTTCAAGCGTTTGTAAGTTATAGGATGGGTATTTTAGGCAAGTTTCCATTTTTAGTTAGAAAAGTCCAATTGATAGGTTTTAACTGTGCAAAAATAAATTATTTTCATAGCACAAGAAGAATATAAAATAAAACGGCTCTACAGAGAATAACTGGCATTTATGCTACTAGTAAAATCACAAGCATATAGATTAATTAATTTAAGAATAAATGAAATATGTAACAACTAATAGTAGACAAACTTTATCTGATACTGCAAGAGTCCACAAAAAGAATCGATGATTGAGAACATTAGCATGCTCAAAAGGAGAGAAAAAGCGGATACTTTGACATCTCAGCACTAACTGTACATCCAGACTCAATTATGTACTTCTGTAGTGAAATAGGACTGTAGATTAATAGTTTACACCTTTCACGTCATTTCCGCAAGATGACTCGATAATTCATGTACGGTTTAGTATCAGCTTGTATATGGCATACTGAGCAGAGCGTTGTCATGTAGAAATTATAATTAGTAGGTTGTTAGAATATTGTCACAAGAAATTATTTATTAATTAAAAAGACATTGTGAAACATGTGTGAATGTTTTTTTCATAGTTCGTTTCTATTGTCAACTGATAGGTTCTTTGTCAACAATCTGATATTCTCATATTTGAATTAGTATGTATATATTTTTTCTTTCAAAATAATTTGTAAATTAAAGGCCAATAATTTTAAATAAATAGTAAATAATTAAATGTGTCAATGTTCCTCATAAATCTAGATAAGAAAGCTAATAGTTATAAGTGAATTATTGTGTATTCATTGAACTATTTTCAATGAATAAGAAAGCTTGTAGATTTACGGTTTGTGACTGTGTTAAAGTGTCAAGATTGTACCCAAATTCTTTACTGTGTTCTCGTTTCACACAAACTTGCAATGTAGACATTGTTGGATAAAAACATAGTTTTACCATAATTTCTGCAATAATTAGCTACTCTCCTTTTGCATCCATTTTGGTAATTTTATACTCTTTCAAGTTTAAGTCCCAGGAAACAGTTCCTTGGTCATAAAAAAATACTGAAATGCTGCTTACTTAGACCCTAGCTACACTTCGAGGTTAATTTCTATTTCAACAATATTAATGATTTACTTTCAATTTACACAATTAACACTGAAGACTGATCAAGTAAATCCAAGTATGAAGCATATGTATTTGCAAAATTTCAGGTCAAAAACAAGCAGCTAAGTAACAACACTATGTGTGAATGCAAGTATTAGTACCAGCCAGTTCTGTACTGTGAATGCTCCAGAAACCATGTAGTTCAAGGAAGTAACTTGAACAAGTGGACAGAATAAATCTCTGTCTTAGAATATGAAATATTCATCATTAACAGGTGACATTCAAAGGTTTAATAAAGGTATAAATGAATAAGATGGATTATTTACAAAGAAGGCACTCAATTAAAAGAATCAGCTTTGCAGCTCACATTTGCCAGGGCTCCAACACAAAGAGAATCAAGATGTGAGCTAGGAGGCCAGTGTTTTAGTTGCTGGATGAATGATCTGACTTGTTATTGACCAGTTCACAGAGCATAGCAGAATTCTGAATCATGTTAAATTTTTCAATAACAAGTCAGGCACTGATTTCGATTTTCCAAAACATGGAAAGAAATTAGCCCAACAATGAATGAAATTAGTCTAAAAAAGAAACTAGTAAAGAAACTGTGGGAAATGATCTGAAAAGTAAAAATAAATGTGACTCGTTCAAAAATGAAATATTTTCAAAACGTAGAAAAATGTTCTCTGTTTCCCAATCTCAATTAACTGTTAAGTAGCCCTTCACTTTGAACCAATTTCCCTCCTCCTATCAGACCCCCACACCTGTAAGTTTCCCCTCAGCTCCCCTGCTGGTCAAACAACAACAGTAACAACTGTTAAGTACAAAGTCAATGTTGTGTAAATTATCATTTATAACAGGATGTCTTTGTAATTTCCCCTAACTCTTGAACAAACCTGTAGAATGCACAACTAAAGTTAAGTATTTCTACATAAACAGTGATCCATATACAATTAATGAATACTATAATGACCAATAGTTTTGCATTATATTGCTACATGAATATACATGATGAATAAGATGTATTAAATATACAAAATATAAAGCATATATTTATAGTAGTAACTACTCTCGCTGTTAGAAAATTCAATTCTAGAGCACCAGAAGTACACATGGTCCAGCTGCAGCTCACCATCATCAGCAGAGGCCAGCAGACTGCCATCTGGTGAGAAGCGCACAGCATTCACGGCCCTGTTGTGTCGGGCCAGGTCACACAGAACTTCTACACCCACACCTCCTGAGGGCAGAGGATTTAACTGCCACACCTGTGGGACATAAGATCACACTTAAATCAATTACATGGTTTCTTACTGCAGACTATTATGTACTTTGAACACATCAGTTTCATTAGCATAATAGAAAGGTTCTTTCTGCAAGCAGTAGGAAGTATGAAACAATCCAGGAACAAAAAAAAAATTATCAACTACTGAACTATGAAGGAGCTTTAGTTATAAAGAAATGCTATTAAAAATGTGTACAGTAATCACATTTCAGGTAATGTCCCACCCCCACGTCTTACTGTGATTTCAATTGCCACAACATAACCACCAATGATTCCCTCAAGAAAAAATTATGTTTTGTTTATAGCTTATAAATTTGTACATAAATCTTATTCATAGAAATGCAGTATTGCTACTACAAGGTTATTTAAACATAGAAATTAAAAATCATCACATGAAACATGTTGAATATTTCAAAACTGTGTGCTCACCAAAACGTGGGTGTCTGTGCCACCTGTTGCCATTCGAATGACATCATCTGGAGAGTTGTGCTGGATGTCCACGCTCAATACAGGGTCCCGGTTGTGGAATGATATTTCTGGCACCGTAACTTTCATTATGTATGGTCAGCATGAAAGTCCTTACAGGAAATGAAATGAACTTAAATACAGATCATTTAAAAATAATCTGAAAGGCACTGCAAAATAAAAAAATGTTTCCTTATCAGAAACAATTGGATATCATTAATGAATAATATACAAATCTACATCTATATATACAGGATGTCCCATGAAAATGTCCCCTATTTTCATATAAATTATACCTCCAGTTCAAATTGAGATATTTTGATTCTGTTTGTTTCATATTATTGAAAATTTTGTTTGTTATTCAGATAAAATAAGATTATTAATATCTACAGAACATCTACTGCACAGTAGAAAGTTGAATGAATATGGGTACAACATACTTTGTGACAAGAAAATCATAGAAACATGGCACAAACCTTAATACATAATTACAATGGTTATTAATAATATTTAAAAATTGTATCCAACATACACACGTGTTTGGAAACCATTTGTGAGTTAGAAATTTATCTCTTTACTTTCAACAGTTGAAGACTTCTAAAATGCAGCTGACTAAAAATCAAAGAATTTTCATTGTCTTAGAATTTAAAGCAACTAAAAGCTGTGAACAAGTTCGAAGAGCTTTTAACGAAAAGTTCCCTGAAAGAAACTCCCCTAATAAAAAAACTGTTTATCAAACAGTTAGGAAATTTAATGAACATGGAAATATTGTGAACAGAAACAAAGTAAATTCAGGAAGAAGAATAACACAAAGAACTGAGGATAATATTGAAATTGTGCAGCAATTGAAACAGAAATCGCAGAACTTCTGTAAGGCACAATGAAAGCAGTCTTACAAAGATAACATTCCAAAGAATTTAAAAAAAAAATATTCATATTAATCTGTACAAAATGCAAATAAAACATAAGTTACTTGGAGGATACTAAATGTGGAGTTCTATTTCATATATTAAAGTTCATTTACTTTTTATTGATGGAATTTAATTTTGTTGTTTGAAAGCTGGAAATAAAGAAAAATACCAATAATGATATTTCAATGATTCCTTGTCACAAAGTATGTTCCACCCCTGTTCATTCAACTTCCTACTGTGTAGTAGATATTCTGTAGATATTAAAAATTTTATTTTATCTGAATAAAAAAACAAAATTTTCAATAACATGAAACAAACAGACTCAAAATATTTCAATTTGAACAGGAGGTATAATTTATACAAAAATAGGGGGCATTTTTGTGGGACACCCTGTAAAATCAACAATGTATCTCCATCTCTCTCTCTATCTGTGTGTGTCCATCCCATTACTTTCTATCTATTCCTAAGAAAAAAATTTTGAACTGAAATCAGAACAGGTATGCATGTATTACAAGCATAGCATTGTATTGTATTGTATTGTGGATACCTAAGGCACCGAATCACTATAAAACACGCCATTTGTTAAGTTGTTTACTTTCTTCTCTAACACGGCCATGTTATTGGTAAATATGGTACAGAATAGAAGTACTGTAAATACATTCATGAAAAATATTCAAATTATGATAGCACCACAAACAAAAAATACATATTTTACTTCACTTATCCTTAATTTTAACACTTTTATCCCAAGTAATTATATTTTATCAGTTTTATACCATGTCATTGGTAGATGAGATACAGAATGGAAGTTCCATAAATATTAATGAAAAGCATTCATTTAAATCACAATAATTCATCATAAGTCTTTAATACATTCATCTTTAGAATAACTTTAAATTAATCATATCTAAATCGTGGAATTTCCACGAGAACTATCTAGTTTGTATAATAAACTTCAGATGAGAATTATTTCATTTATAGTGGCACATTTTCAACACAATTCCACTGGGTGAAATTCCTACTATGAGTCTTATTAATCAAACAGTGAGGAAATTTAATGAACATGGAAATATTGTGAACAGAAACAAAGTAAATTCAGGAAGAAGAATAACACAAAGAACTGAGGATAATATTGAAATTGTGCAGCAATTGAAACAGAAATCCCAGAACTTCTGTAAGGCACTTGGGATTGGTCATTAAGTATATCAAACACATACAGTAGCTAAAAACTTTGGTCTTAATTTGAAAATATTATGTCCCCAAAAAAGTTTAAAAAACTCAATAACATGTTAACTGTGCCCAAAAGATTTCTGCTTAGCCAAAAAGGAGCTTGTTGGCAAGACATTTGCTAAGCCATAAAAAATATTTCATGGAAAAAAATCTACATCATCGGCTCAAAAAATATATGAGACAATCTTAAAATATCTTTGATGTGCCCTTAAAATACAGATGGCAAAAACAAATATTCTCATATTTTCAAGCAAATGATTGCAGCTATAATTATCAATGACTAACATTTGCTATTTAATTTATAGCACAGTAAATGGGATAAAAATGGCATTAATAAATTATCAACTTCTCTAAACATTTGGCAAATGAAATTGCATCAAACATCCTAGCTCAACAATTGCATCATTTTTGCAATTGAATGCCAGGGAAATTGAACAGGAGCATCAATTACTACTGCATAATTTATTTTCTACTGTTTTTCATGGTCAACACTTCCATCATAACAGAACACCTATGGATTGGACAACTTTAGTCATGCATTACAAAATAGCAACCAATGCCAGTAGGAGCGCATGCCACACAGTAGATTAGCTTAGCAGCAAGGCACAGACATCAACAAGCAATGCATTTTACAGCATCACTCAACAGCTCCCATACTTTCTGCAACTGGCATGCCGAGCCTCTTTTCACAGTTTGATTCGATGATCAATTAAAACTTTCATGATCTCAGCTGAGGCTTTCAGACTCTTAATTATTCAGGAATAGAATAGAACAGAATATGGCAACAGGATCAAGCCATTTGGTTCATTCTAGGGTCATCACCAAAGTCCCATGCCACCCAAAGTTAAACCATCAATCACACACAGGAACCTTAATTACACAAAGGCACTTCAGTCATTTACACAGACCTCACTCATACTCAGGTCTCAGGAGTAGCTGGGAGGAGGGTAACAGTTATACTGCTATTAATTTTAATGTAATAAAAATCTGACTACATTGCACAATAATAGTTTAACTTGCAAAATGTAAATGACATATGACTTGTGATGTACAACAACTAGTACATGTCTCTACCATTGTTAAGAATTTGAGAACCATTTCAGTTTTCAGATTTATTCTCAGCAAGCAGAGATGACAATAGATCAGTTTCATTTTATATGTATTACTGTATTAACACCAGAAATTTATTTTATCCAAAAAATGTTGAGAATTTTTTTTACATTTTATAACATTAACTAATACTAAGACAAATAAAATGAAATTTGAACTTTTATATTTATTTACATATTTCAAGGTAATAAACCTAGTACCTCAGACAGACAACAGTTTCACAAAAACAAAACAAAAAAACAAAAATGTATATTTTCAATAAAGTTGGTACATAAGAAATGTAACAGCAATGGTTTTTAAAGATGCCTTATCATAAAATCCTTAAGTGGCACGTATTCTATGCATAGTAGATGATAAAACAGCAGCACCTGCGAGTATACACAAACATTCACATCACGCAATGAAAGTTGAATATACATGGTGAAGCAAATGAAACTTCACTTTTTCAATGATGACTTAAGAGGTAGTCATTGGTGATGCATGTAAATTCTGACATGGTAGGTATTCTACGCATTTTAGGTGATGAGCGAAATATTTTCTTTAGGTATAGCTTAGAATTAGTATCATTGCCTTTAAATGAATTAAATGTTTAACATCCAAGAATGACCAAAAAAGAAAAATTATGAGAGTGAAAACTTAAAACATGAAATTGTCATTGCTATTAAATTGAAATTGTAATTCCTCATTATTGGTTGACTGCTAAGTATGACATGCTGATGATCAATTTAATTTAATCATTATTACAGTTATCTGTAAATATCATTGTGTTTAATATAAATAGGCATTACATATCAGAGAATATGATTAAAAAAAATAAATAAATAAAACAGAGTGAATGTCTCAAATTATCAAGATTTAGATGTTGATATATATATATATATATATATATATATATATATATATATATATATATATATATATATATATATATATATGAAAAACTGTAGTAGACTAAATTTATGAGGTTTCACATTCACTTATTTTAACAAAACAATTACTAACATTGTAACATAACAGTAGCAGTAGTAATTGTAACATAACAGTAGCAGCAATTTTGAGGTTTATGGATGTTACTCCAATGAAAGTACTTTAATTCAATGAAAGCATCACAAAATAGCTCTCAATTTACATGTATTATACAAAAAGATGTAAATGAAATATAATTACATAATTAATAAAGCATTATGTAATTTCAACTGAAAAAATAATAATATAGATATATAAATTCAAATTTTCATCTAAAAAGTAAATTCTATTTTGTGACCATTATTGTTCCTAGACTAACAGCTGAGACAGAATAAGAGAGAATAATTTGGGTCGAGAATGTCTACTTTATTACACTGTATAAGTCTAAAAAACCCCTTCCAAAAAAATCCCTAAACTAATGTAACCAATCAACATAATCATCACAAACAACATGCATGTATAAGAAAAAATTATTTTCTATTTGGAGATAGAATTTGCCAAACGCTCTGAACTGTTTCAATGATCGTCTCATATTTACTGACTTGCTTTTAAACTTGGCCTAACATTTCTTCACCGTCAGTCAGGCATGCTATATCTGCTCAAACATGAACTCAATTTCATAATAAATTTCAAGGGACTTTGAGCTAAGAAAATACTTCCATCTACATCATTGCATCACCATGAAGGCTTTTAGCTGTAAATAAAATATAAATTACGAATTGCATTACCATTTCAAATTAGTTTTCATTAGTTCCTAATCGAAATTTATCACAAAAGTTTTCAATCTTTTCAGCGGTGGTATAACTCGGCCAGGTAGTACTTCAGTTATGTTCAAATTAGCTTTTTCTTCACAAGTTCCTTTTCCAAATTTTCAAGCACCACATCTCCGTAACTACTATACCTTAGTGAGCAGCCAAGTGTTACTAACATTCAGATATATTTTTCTTTCATAATTATTTATATATGCATATAGCAAATATTTTTGACACAATCATATCCTCGTTCCTCTTTTAATAACTTTCAGGCGGTTTACGATTAAGTCTTGCTAATACATTTCATAGTTTTCTCATTTGCAGAAACGAAGTTTTTTTTGAGCATTTATTTTGAAAAATCCAACTTGTTAGAAATTTTTATGACTATGACAACCTTTCCTAAAGCGCATTTTTGCAAAATTATTTCGGATCCTAGGACCTTGCTTGTTTATTCATGTTTTCGCGCGCCGGAGACTGTACGCGGTCACGACAACTATACCAAGCAAGTAGAGGTAAGAAAAGTTTTATTTTTAAAATTGCACGCCACAAGTGGAGGTTATCGTGCACCGCAGAAGTTACATCAAGCCGAAAAAACGCAACGAGCTTGATGTAATATAAACCCTCGGCGTAGAATGCTAATTTTCTTTAATAAAGTACACGTAGGGTAATCCCAATCGCTTACCTTGAGGAAAATAAAAACATGTCCTTTAATCGTAGCAAAAATATGACATAGTGTAACGGGATGCTATTATTACACTATATATACTGTATTACCATAAAAAATGAATATTTTTACGGAAATTGAGTGTCGTTTATTTTCAACGAGTATTAAACAAAGCTTTGAAACTTGAAACTTATAGAAAAGAATATGGCAATGGGAACGAGACATTTGGTTCATTCTTAGGTTGCCACCAAAGTCCCAGGTTATGTTTTCCGACAATAACAAGTTATTCTTCTTAGTATTTATAGACTTTGTATTTTCTATCGTATAGTTTTTGCTCATTATGTGATCCAAAACGTTTTTCTCGAGTATTTAAAAAATGATATTTTCTTCGCATCTAAGTTAATAATTAATTCATTCTATGATAGAATCAATTTTAACAATCCTCTTATAGTGTTACAAGAAACTCGATGACTTTACTTCAAATCAAATACTAGTCATACTAAACCAAGTTGACTTTTTAAACGATGAACTTTCACCAAGACAACATAACAATCGTTCACTGCCTGACACCGTGGCAAAATCATTTTATGAGTGACTCAAGCACTCACAACACATCAAGAGGCATTACAACAGTCACTGATTGTTACTAGAAACACAATTAGGTTTATCTGAGGTTACTGTCAGAGAGACACTGAGCAGTTCACTCTGACACATTAACAAATTTGATGAGCTGTAGAGCTCATAGCGTCCATTGAAGAAAGTCTTCATGGATTAGCTCCTCGGTGCGGTGTAGGCTCTACTCGTCAGTAACATAATTGTTCAAGTTCATTAGACGTTGAATAATGGTAATAAACTAACTCGCTTGATATTATATAAGCTTCAACATGAAGAAAAAACATCTACAGCGGAATGAAATTTTGAAGACTATTAAAATCTGCATACTCAAGTCATACAAATTGACACACCCGTACACGAAAAACAGAAATCTCAAATCACTAGTAAACCATGTAGGAATGACACGCTCTGTAGGAAAAACTAGCACATTTGTTTAAATAAAGTTATATTCTCAATAAATGATACATAACATAAAATTCATATCAAACTTTGTATAAAAAATTAACTGTAATGCAACTATATTGAACTCGCCAGAGACGTGGTGGCAAATAGGAATTACGGTAACGGTTTGGGCTTGTATTTAGTATAGATGCACCAGGATGACGCAGACCATAACTGAACTACCACACATTAAGGTTTCTAGAAAATTTTACAAACTCCCACACTAATTTAATATTCTTGTGGCACGACGACGGAATAATATAAATAGCTATAGCACAAATAAATGGCACCTGAGTACAAAACCGAACAGCTCGCAAATAACTCTATTTATCAATGTAAACTACGCTACATCAAAAAGCACATGCAACACGTAAGTTACTATTATTCGATATAAAATTCTACCAAAGTGATATCTGTCTTGATACAAAAATCTGATACAAAAATAATCTATATTCTTATAAGGAAGTTAGCAACACTGACAAATAACGTCAGTTTACATAACCACTTGAAACAGCACAATAAATCTTAGAAACTTAGAAACTAATTGACACACAAGCCCACAATACAAACGAAAAAAAGTTCCTAACTTCTAGGAGTCTGTACTTAGACGAGTTACTTCTGGTCATTTACTAACTGTAGATGCTAGCAAATAGTGTTGTTCGTAATCATAAATGTAGCATCGAGTCACTCAGGTTACATACCAAAGAACAAAAACAAACATTACCACAACTCACGATAAACGGGACCTCTGAAGAGCCGTTAACCCTTTAAAGACCAAATTATTTTCAGACTGATCAAAATATTGCGTAAATTAACACTCATCTTTACTCATTTTCAAGTAATTTTACCGTCATTTTGAACGAAACATTTAGAATATAAGACTAAAGGGAATGATTATTTCTGGGCACATATGTTCCAAACTGGCATTAATGGTTTAACAAGTACAGCACAGCTCATGGATTGTCTTTGGATCTTCAAGAAGAACGCTACTCCAACTAAGAAAAAACGCAGTAGACCTTCGAATAGAGTACGAGGCTCCTGCATAACTGCCACATGAATGACCTTTACTAGTTACTGGCATAAGAAAGATATTTGCTTTGATGAAAGTAAAGCTGGAAGTAGCACGCGGAGGGTAATGGTGTAGAGGCGACGACGATGGCATTCACATCTCAGAGTCCTCGTCCACCTCGGCCTCCAGCAAGTCGCTGAGGGCGTGCTGTATCGTCAGAGGCAAGATGCTGCACAAATTAATCCAATGTAAATTTAACGAACATGCAGTAAGTGAGGCCCTGTCCACTGATGGGATAATCTAGAATTCTAAAAACTAGTTTACGTATTTTAAAATCGTTTACATTAAAAAAAGCATCTTATAAAAAGCACTTATAACGAAATATGATTACACTATTAACGTTGATTTTGAATATTTCATGGGGTTGGTACTCAGTTTCTGATAAAAATATAATGAAGATTGGACTGGAATACTAACGACACAGAGAACAGAACAAAAGTTTTTTCAATGCTAGTCATAGCACTCATATAATAAGTACAATTTTATTCCTTTAACACGTTGACTCCGAAGTGGTACGTATGTGTACCACTTAGGTTAGGTTCTGTAATTTTTTCAGATCCTTCTAGTGACTATGCGTACAAAGTGAAGTTTTACACCAATCAGGCAATCGGAGGCAACGTGTTAAATGTAAGTTGAAAGAAACCATCTGGTTCAAGATAAATACGTCCTGAGCTACAAAAACTTGGGCTTGTGAAAAAACGAAGTAGGACCACTCACAATTCTTCAACCCTAAAGGCAAGGGTGGGATACTAAGTAACCCACCAATTTAGGTACATTTACCCCTTTTTTACCCTCAAATCTTGTGCCTCGAAGGATTAATCTGAAAACATTCAAAATTCACTACATGCCCACTGTACTGTTGAAAACACATATCCTTATGTTGCCGCACTGCAAGGAGTCAAGGTATATACAACACACAGTAAAAGTTACATTAAGATGTAAGTACTGCACCCTCAGGTAATTCGGTTGGTAGATATTTCAGTCTCTCATTGTAAGCAGGATGCAATTTTCTAGAAGACAAAATGAGTAAATCTAAGGAAATTAAACAGTTTTGTTATTCAATACTCTACTTTAAATATAGTTTCACTGAACTCATTTGTTTATTATTAGTGACGTAATGTTTGACCACATCTGCCACTGCCAAATAAAAGTACGGATGATGTTAATACATTCTTTCATCCGCATGAGCGTTTGAATATGGTGCCTCTGATTCATACCAACCAAAATATCAAGTAAATCTTGATATTGTACGTCTGGTATCGTATAGCCATAAGAAAGCCATCAATGACACAAGTTTTACAATTCAATCACTTACCATTCTTGACTGGGAAATAATACAAATATTTACAAATGAATTCATATCACCGTACTGAAAATTTTATTGCAGAAAGCTCAGCAAGGCAGTAGTCATGTGCACCAACTACAAGTATTAGTGGAATACCCCATAATTGCTCATAACATAATCCGTTGCTATTACATTTGTTCTAAACAGGGTGTCCTTAAAAAATGTACTTGCTCTTTGACTGTTCGTTCCTCACATAATTTGTTCTGATTTAGGTGTTTATTGACATAGATAAAAGTCTAATGAGCTAAATTAAATGAAATAACATCACATTTAAGAAAATTAAATGTTATAAAAGAAAACTTTAATATTTTACCCTTAGTATTTTGCAGTCAAAGAATGAGTGTAATTTTTTAGGACACACTACATGAACTATTTCATCTGAAAACATGAAAAAATCAGCAACACTAATCTCTCAAAACTAGATTCAACAAGAACTGAATTACAGACCATATTCAAATTATTCTTTTAAAAGATTAGTTTTGTATGGTTAAAGACTCAATTCCATACGAAATTTACGGAAACAGGCCAACATGAGACACAATTCACCTGAATAACTTGAAGCAGTAGAAGTCCTTCTCTGGGATGTTGACGACGTAGTGCTCTCGCTGGATGCCCTCAATTATGATCCGAGCTGCCTCCGCAGGAGACGTGACAGGATTCAGCATAGGGAATCTGCACAACACACACACTTGAGCACGCATTGAGTCAACTCGAATCTACTAGTCAACTCGCAATGAGTCAACTCGAATAGGTACCACCAGCTTGGTCGACTGGTGAGCGAATCCGCTTGAGAGCGGGAAGACCCGGGTTCGAATCCCGCTGCCGACATGGTTGACGCGGCTAGAATTACGGCATGGGACTTCGGTAACCGAATAATTATCGAAGTGATTATCCGACCCAAGAATGGGCCAGAAGGTTCGTTCATATAGCTTCATTCTATTCTATACTCCATTCAACTCCAGCACCTTCCATGCTTCATCCGTGTTTGCGTCAAACGTCTACTCCACTCAAACACCTTCCATGCTCCATCTCTGTGTTTGTCTAACGTCTATTCCATTCAAATTCAACATATTCCATGCTGTATCTCTGTGAATCTGGCAACAATCTACACCACTCAACTCCAGCACCTTCCATGCTCAATGTGCAAAGTGGCGCAAAAGTTACTTCACCATTTTGAACATTTGTTACATGAACACTATTACAGCTATAAAAATACGTTACACATGAAATGAAAGAAAATCGAAGTTTCATCTTGTTTCGATAATACAGATTTGAAGCATATTTGGAATCAAAATTTACACAATTATCATATTCCAAAAATACCAAAATACATCAAGGGTCCACGAGCAAAGATAGTGGAAAGTTATTTTTCAAGCAATGGATTCTTAGTTGCAGTACCGAAGAGCTTCGTAAGAACATTTGATCAACAAAAGCCTTCCAAACATTGCATTATTGCAATGATTTCAAGATTCAGAGATTTCGGCTCAACAGCAGACAAAGAACACGCAGGCAGACCGAGATCGATTCGAAACGCATGTGTAATTCAATGTGTTTCATTGAGTGTTGCAGCACATTTAAAAACGTAGCCTAGACAACGTTCCAGTCAACTAGGAATTTCACGAAGATCATTGCATCGCATTCCACCAAAAGATTTAAAACTGTTTCCATACCAAATTTAAGCAATACAATTCTTAAAGTTTGCAGACCATCAACAAAGAAAAACCACCGCACGTGCATTTCTATGCCTTACGAATGATGAAAGTTTTACCTCACACCTAATTATGTCTGATGAAGTCCATTTCCATATCAGCGGCATGTTACTAAAAAACTGTCGATTCTGGTGTGATGAAAACCCTAGAATAATCCAAGAACAACCACTTCATGGACAGAAGGTTACCATCTAGTGTGGTATGAGTGCAAAAATCATTGGTCCATACTTCTTCGACGATGTTGATGATGCACCAGTGAAAGGAGACGACTACAGAAAAATGATACAGGAATATTTATTTTCACAACTAGAAGATTTGGGCGAGCAGAATTTCTGGTCCCAACAAGATGGAATGACACCACATACAGCAAGAGAAACCATATCAATACTAAGAGCTGCCTTTCCTGGTTGTTTAATATTACGTTTTGGTGAAGTTCCATGGCCACTACGGCCTCCTGATTTAACTCCTCCAGATTCTTCCTATGCAGATAACTTAAAGGAAAGGTTTACATCAGTATGCCTAATACTCACCTTAAGTTTAAAAGCATTATCGAAAAAATTAACTGAATAACTCCAAATATTTTAGAAAAAGTAATGAAAAATACTGTACATAGAATACGCTAGTGTTTAAATGATAATAGAGAACATTTAACGGATATCATAATTAAATAATAAAACTTCAAGATTTTTTCTTTCATTTCATATGTAACAACTTTTTACAGCTGAATTAGTTGTGTAACAAGTGTTCAAAATGGTGGAGTGACTTTTGCGCTACGCTATATATGAATATGTCCAACGTCTTTTCAAGATCCATGGCTCAAAACACGTCTTTTTTCTTACACGCGCCAATACAGACTAAACCTGACCCACACTTTCCGCTCGTCTGAGGGCTATAAATGAATGTTAACAAATACAGGGAATGGGATTTTTCTGATGGAGTATGGTAACTGGGAGGGAAAAAGGCGTAGGAGTACCCAGTAATTCATTCCCCACCTTATCCTGTAGTTCTTGGCCAGTCCAGTGTCCACAACGAAAGGATGTACCGTGGTCAGCTTGATGCCAGGGAATCTGTTATCGAAGCGGAGCTCTTCCTTCAACCCTTCCATGAGCCCTAGAATAAGAAGGATGCGTACAGTGAACAGCAAATACAGTCATTTCCATCCTAATGAAAGAAGGCAAGCATTTATGAGAGTTCTGCAGAAAAAGCTCCTTACTTGTGTAGCCACAGAGGTCCTGTACAAGAGAAGCACTAGACTTGACTGCACCAGAAAACCTGGTGCTCATGAATAACTAGTCAGCAGGTACGAGCCAGAATGAACCCTCGCTGGTCAACAACACCTCCTTCTAAAACACTTGGAAATCTAAATACAGAGTAGGTACGGCTCTGATTATCATTTTAGCTCTGATTATCTCTAAATGTACCTTATTTTTGACCCTGAAGCCGATAATACTGGGTTCATGTGAAGGGAAGTAAACTAGCCGTGCACAGTAAAGTTCATGACTTGGATGCATAGAGCTCTCTGTATACAACGCCCACGGGCAGTAATGTTTATGAGGAACCAATACTAGCATCTCCCCCACCGCCAAAC
>VCRD01008827.1:0-13389 GCA_006783055.1 Trinorchestia longiramus
AAGCAGGCAGAGACAGTAACGGAGTCTCTGTGTACCCGGAAGCGACCTGCGCTACAAGCAGCGGTGTAACGTAGCTACTTGTCCGACGGCTAGGGCCGGTGGGGAAGCGCAGAGGAAGGGGCGGGCTATGTGGATGCCTCGGCCCGTTGGTGAACCCGTTGTAGAGCTCCTGGGTTCACCAGATGTAAGACCCTTGGTCTCGGGTCTGGGGTCACCAGATGTAGGACCTTTGGTCTCGGTCTGGGGTCACTAGATGTAAAACCATTGGTCTCGGGTCTGGGGTCACCAGATGTAAGACCTTTGGTGTCGGGGTCTGGGGTCACCAGATGTAAGACCTTTGGAGTGCTACCTGCGCCGTTTTGGTTCCGTTAAGGCAACTGTTTAGAGATCTTGCCTTACGTCTACTCGAGGTAGACGCCCTGTGAGTCGGTTAGGGCTTGTGATCTCCAGTTATAGCCTGCTACGGTAGCGGTCTTACATAAGCTCCTACTCAAGTGAATAAGGTTGAAACACCGAGTAGAAGTTGGAACTCATTTATTGATAAACGTTACATTGGTACGACTTACAATTACTGAACATTTGGGTGGATGACTAGATGGAGTCTAGCTGTAACTAAACTAGAAATGATGTACATGGAGATTCGCATTGAGGGGTGACTAAGCCACTAGTTGCTGGAGAAAATACGAGAAGGCTGTGTCGCGTTAAGGGGTGACTAAGCCACTACAGATTAATGCACCATACGCTTTTCAGAAGCCGAAGCCATTTGGTCCAGGTCGACGTCTCACTGATCTTTTTAGGCACAAATGCCGTGGATGAAATTGAAACATTTCTATCAAAAAAGCCCAATTTTCTTTCGTACTACCAATTAAATTGAGGTGCTTTTGAAGACCAAATGTCCACAACTTAAACTGCCAAGTACAAGCTAGGCCTCCTCTATCATTAAAAGCTCGTCATGCAGCGTCAGTCGTGTTCCTTAGAAGGCTGCGATGGCAATTAACCTCATTCAGACGCAATCAATTACTTGCGGCCAGCTGTCACATTTCGCTGAAATGGAAGCCAAAAATATCTATCAGGGTGTTCTTTCCTACTCCCTGACTCTCATGGTTCAATACTTGTTCTTTCTTACTCCATGACTCTCATGGATAAACACCTGTCTTTTTTTTTTTTTNTGCATAAATATTTTCTTTTCTTACTCCCTGACTTTCATGGATAAATACCTATTCTCTCCTACTCCTTAACTTTCATGAATAAACACCTGTATTTTCTACTCCTTGCCTCTCATGGACAAACCTATTCTTTTATACTCTCCGGCTGTCATAGATAATCACGTATTCTTTTCTATTCTCTTACTCTCAGAGATAAACAACTGTCCTTTCCGATTCCCTGAGTCTCATAGATAAACACGTGTTCTTTCCTACCCCCTGACTCTGATGGATAAACACCTGTTCTTTTCTACTCCATGAGTTTCATCGATAAATACCTGTTCTTTCCTACTACCTGACTTTCATGGATAAACACGTGTTCTTTTCTACTCTCTTATTCTCATAAATTAACACCTGTCCTTTTCTGTTCCGAGTCTAATACATAAACACGTGTTCTTTTCCACTCCCTGACTCTGATGGATAAACACCAGTTCCTTCCTACTTTATGTGTTTCATGGATAAACACCTGTCTTTTCCTGCTTTCTGACTCTCATGGATAAACATTGTTCTTTCCTACTCCGTAACTCTCGTGCATAAACACTTGCTTTTCCCTATTAAATGAGTTACATGCATAAACAAGTATTCCTTCCTACTCCCTGATTCTCAGGGATAAATGCCTGTTCGTTCCTATTTTCTGACTCTCATGGATAAACACCTTTCTTTTTCTACTCGCTGACACTCTTCGATTTACACATGTTCTTTCCTACTCTTTGACTATCGTAGAGAAATGCCTGTGATTTTCTACTTCTTGAGTCTCATGAACAAACTCTATTCTTTATTTACTCCCTGACTTTCATAGATAAACATCTGTTCTTTCCGTTCTCCCTGACTTTCATGGATAAACACTTGTGATTTTTTAGTTTTTTGACTTTCATGGATAAAAACCTGTCCTCTCCTACTCCCTAACTCTCGTGGATAAACACCAGGCTTTTGCCACTCCTTGACTTTCATGGACAAACACCTGTTATTTCCTACTCTCTGACCCTAAAGGATAAATACCTGTTTTTAAATACTCCTTGTCTCTCATGAATGGACACTTGTTCTTTCCTACTCCCTGACTCTCATGGACATACCCCTGTCCTCTACTATTCAATGAGTCTCCTGGATAAATACGTGTTCTTTCCTATTTTTTGCATCAGATGAATAAGCACCCGTTTTTTCCTACTTCCTGATTTTCACGGATAAACGCCTGTCTTTTCCTACTTCATGACTCTCATGGATAAACACCTATTTTTTATTACTCGCTGAGTCTCATGGATGAACACGTGTTTTTTACAACTCCCTGACTTTCATGGATATACACCTGTTTTTTCCTACTCCCTGAGTCTCATGGATAAACTCCTGTCCTTTTCTACTTTATGACTCATTTTGATAAACACCTGTCTTTTTCTACTTCCTGACTCTTATGGATAAACATATTTTTTTCGTACTCCATGACTCATTTGGATAAGCACTTGTTCTTTCCTACTAAGTGACTTTCATGATCTTTTGTTTAGGTTAGGTCTTCTTGAAATGACATTACATGCACTCTGACACAATTTGAGTGCATAGAAGTTTTTATGCACCACATGCACTGTTAATGTTCTGATAAAATCGTTCTAGGAATATTGTATTAAAAATTACTCTTTTATTTTAGTAACTTATTTAAGTAAATTGAAAAATATTACAGATACTCCGTACAAAAGTCCATAAATAGGATGTAATTTTTTGTTGAAAATGACGTGCAATACTGTGAGGTCTATAAGGAGTGCAACAATACATGATGATGGACACGATTCAAAATGAAGTGTTATTCCATATTTTTCAAAATGAAGTTCAATTTTGCGAGGTTCAAAACGAAAAGCAATACTCTGTGGTGTCTGGTGTCTAGTTTTCTGACATGAATAGTGTGTCAGAATTAACAAAATATCATTCATTCTTGGGTTGAGACCCGAGTCCCATGCGGTGTAAACTTAGGATAGCAATCATCTATAGATATTTCAGTCATGTACATGCATGTTAATCATGCATAGGCATTTCAGTCGTGCACCTGTTTTGCAATCATGAGCAGGATGTAAGAGTTAAAAAGGATATACAATCAGTACTTTATAAAACTAGAACGTTCCTAACCCAATATCTGTCAAGACGATTTTTGAATATGTTTACAGTGCCAGCAGAAACAACATTTTGGGGCAGCTCGGTTCTAGGTTTCGGAAATTTTATTTGAAAAGAAGTTTAGAACCTGGGGTGTCTTGAAGTTTGTTATTATTTTTTTTGCCGTTATTTCTTATTCGCATGTTACCGTCTCTGTCGAAAAGCCTTTCCAGGGTAACATTGTTAAAACTGTTGAGATAGTTGTAGATCTCGTTGAGTCATTCTAGCAGCCTTTTTATGTGTTGGAGAGATGAGTTCAAACTGCTAAAAACGCATCCGTTCCTGAGATTGCTGAAGGCAGGAATCATATTTGTTGCTTTACGTTAAGTTTTTTCAAATTTGTTAAAGTCTCGTCGTAAAATAGGAAACTAAAGTTTCACTACATAGTCTAGATATGACAAGACTAGCTGTTTGCATGTAGAATGGTAATAATATGTTTTTTGACTTATTTCGAGGTTTCTTGCTGTGGATCTAAGGATCCTGCTTGCGTTTTTGACGCTTTTTCTACTCGTTTGTTTTACTTGAGATCTTCAGTGATAATGATACCTAGATTTCTTTGTTGCTGTACTGGTTCAATATGTGTGCCCTTCATTGTGTTTTGGAAATATCGGTCATTAGCACCAGCGTACATTACTGAACCTTTATCAATGTCGAAGCCCATTTATCATATTTCTTTCTCTCCATGATTGTAGTCGATTGAGGTCTGATTAAATGGTTACTTTGTCTCTTTAAGTGAACGTTCTGTGACATTGTTCCGTGTTGTCGGGGATTTTGTTGATTTTACCGATGATGAAGAGTAGCGTTCCTTAAATGCCCTCTAGAGAGACTCCTGATGTTACATGCGTCTAATTACTGACTTGATCTTCAATCATCACTCATTGAGTGCGACCAGTGAGTCAGTCTCGTATCCATTGGAGTTGCCTTGTCAACTATGAGTTTTCACTCTGGCTATCAGCCTTTTGTAAGGAACTTTGTCAAAGACTTTTTGAAAGTCGAGGTATGCAAGGCCTACTACTTTTAGACCATCGTATAGCGGTCCAAAAAAGTCGATGAGGTTTGTGAGACAGCTACTTTTATGCCTGAATCCGTGCTTGGTGTGAGTATGCAGATTTTGAGTTGGAAGTTGTTTGGTTATACGGACTTTGAGTAATCTTTCTATTGTTTTACTGGTGACAGATCTCGAACTGATTGGGTGATTGTTCTTGTGTGCTTGTTTGTTCGCCTTTTTAAGGAGTGACTTTTGCCTGCTTCCAATTCTCCGGAACGATTTCAGTTTCGAACGCTCGATTAACGATGTTTGATAAGGGTTCGCAAATCACGTACTTCAACGGTTCCGTTGAGTAGTCGGGAAGCAAGGTCATAGAGCCATAAGTTACATAAGTTTAGAAGGCTTATCTGTTGATCTCTCTTTTGCATGCTCTTTAGAATAGGCCTTCGAATTATTTTATCGACAAAATTTTGTGAGAAATCGAAAAATAGACTTCAATTGCATGGGCAGAAACTTTGAAGTTTTAATTTAGTTTTATAATTTGATTTGAATACACTTTTCTGTTGTCATTTGAATTCAAATTACCAATCTAGTTAAATTAGAACCCACTAAATATGATTAAATTATGAAAAAGCTACAAAAGTAAAATATTAATTCATTATATGAGAAATAGTACGGACATGAACGATCCCCATGGACGAAAATATCTAGAGAAGGTATCATTATGATTATCATTGCGTTTTTATCTTGATTATGTGAACCAAGCCCTACGGCAATAATATACATAAAACTAAATTTGGAGTGTAATGATGATATTTTTTAGGAAATACATTTTCTATCTGTATTTTATGTGCGAATGTTTTACTGTGATTAAAAACTTGTGATATACTCGTGTGGCTCATGTCAGATTTGAATTAATGCTTATGCTGGGACACTGTCATTTGAATACGTTGTTAATAGTGATATTCTCACAAGAAGCTTATGCGTTTCGTTTGTCTTAAAAAGTACTTTACATTAGAGATATATATGGGCCGCATTTTATACGGTGGTGCAAGCTTCCAGCCAACAAAGACGATATGTAATTTTGTAACTCCGTTTTAAGACTGATATCATCGTTCAAAAAATTGTGTTCTCGCTCATATTCTTCAACAAAAATTTAATTCCGTTTTCGCTTCTTCATTTTTATGTCACTAGTCAAGGAATTTTTTGATACCACTTGTTAGACATCCTGGGATTCTATAAAATTTTATATAGTTTAAACATCGATTCAAATTAACATCATCCAGTGTTTTCAACTGTAAATCAGACAGAAATACTGAAAAAATATTGAATTTTATGATTTTATGGCATTTAATATAAAATATTTATATTTTAGCTCCAAAATGAGACCTTTTTTCACGCACGTAAATTTAAACCTTCTGCCGTCGCTAATAGAGGCACATCGAACTTTTCACTTGTTCATTTCTCCTAAGGTCTTGCTTGCAAGTTTTTCAAATTGTCATTAGTTGATGGCTTACATTGATAAACAATGGAACCCATCTTTCCCCACAAATAGTAGTCGAGGAGCTTGGCACATCAGCAAAACACACACATTAACAATTGGTGGCTTACATAGAGGCCTTTTTCCTATTATTGTTTTCATGGGTCTATGTTCTTTCAAGTGGCTAGGTATCATTCTGAAATGATCAGGTTGATATATTTGTCCTGCTCGGTCAATGTTTGAGTATTTAATGCAGAACTTCCTTTTAACGGTTGTTGGTGAGAACGTTACAGTAAACTCTGTGGGTATTAATTTACGCTGGTATTCGGTGAACATTTTGTACACTCTTGGATCCTATTTTGAGAGCTCTGGGATTGAAAAACTTCAGTTCTCCTCGGTAATTATTAAATACCTGCAAAATTCTATCAGGTTGTATCGAAAGTTCTGTCCGTTTTTTGAGTCCAAATTAAGGGCATCATTACATCAATCTAATTTATAAATGACGTATGCGTAGTAATCTAAATCACTAAAGTAATATTTCTTCTTTTACATTTTATATAATCATGATAATAAGTAACTTCTATTGGCCAAATGTACACTCCAAGTAAAAGTACATGAGGCATAATTTACTGTATGAATTTCAGAAGGGCAATACAACAACTTCAGCAGGAAGATATTTCAAAGGCACTTATAGAAATGATGTGGTGAATAAAAAAACCTGTAGAAGATGGTTTTCACGTTTCAAAAAGGATGACTTCAGTCTAAAGGACGAACCAAAAAAAGACGCTCCAAGGAACTCAATTCTGAGGAATTGCAGGCTGTCATTTATGAAAACACTACCAGAACAACTAGAGAACTCGGCAAAGAGTTTAATGTGAAGCATGTGACCATGTATATCAAAATGATATGACCTAAATTGCTTGCTCAGTTCTCTAGTTGTAAAAATCCACTGGATTTTTACTAGGATTATTTATAACATTTTGTATTGTGACAGAATCAATGGGGATTTGATACTTTTTTAAAACACCCTGTAGTTGCCAATGAAATAAAAAATTTTTGAAAAGGTTCAACAAAACTTAAACATCAGTCTGGTATGCAGGATGTTCTCACGCACTAGTTGCATAATATTAGATTTCGTGTACATGCACCAAAGATCAGAGCTTGCTGTTAATTCGAGAAAAGAAAGAAACAGAAAAACTCTGCATTTTGGAAAAGCGCGGAAGTTTAACACGATACCAACAATTATTTCTTGGCTCTCACATATCCTGTTTTTTTTTATTTTGCTGGAGTTCGTAAACACAAACAATGAATACTCGGTTGTACAGTGTACTAAAAATCGTTAACCGTATTTTGTCATAGGAGCAATGTTGCCACAAGCTGGGGAATGGAAACGACAAACATTCACATATGCATACTGGTAGCCATAACTGCTATTTTAATATCGTATAATATATTTCGAAATTTCATTCATTTTACGTTAACAAAATATCAAGAATAGTTCGGTAAATCAATCCAAAAATGATGTGATTACGAGAAAATCAACGAATTGAGAAAGAATTATTGTTTATCACCTCAATTACAATCATAAGATTCAATTAGCCTCTTAAATTCTAAACTTACCTCCTAGGTTGGGTGCAGCCACCGTGGTCAAGTGGTCTGCGGCCCGTGTTCTGTATCGGGTCTCTGCTTCATGTAGAAAGACCGCGGGTTCGAACCCGGCCATGGACACGTGCTGTTTCTCGTACGCTGCGCCGTGCACTCAACCCGCTAAGCACTCAACTCCCCGCCCATGAAGACGCCTATCAACCGCCCGGGATCGTCGCATGGAGCTCACCATCACCCTTACTCTTAGAATGTTAACCTTTAGAATTTGAAAAACCAATGTACTAATGTCTATGTACTGTGTACTCGATTGGAAATAAAGATTGTTTGTTTGTTCAATGTACTGACCAGAAGCTTCAGACTAAGCTGTTGGGGCGGCAGCTCGACACATGTCCTGCTTGACGATCACAAATTCAGGAAAATAGGCACCAAGACTGCATGAGTGCCTGGTAACCCATCACAATGATGATTACTTTTGTTTTCTAATTTGCATTCCCGTATAACAAATCATGTTTTTCCATGTGGAGGTCAGCGTAACTAATATCAGAAATATGATCAACGGAATTTTTCAACGTGGATGTAAAAATAACTTTAATGATGGAAAAATTTGGTGCCTCATCGAAATTCATAAATAGAAAATACTTTACTAATACTGGTCGGTCAACCATTTGTTGCCAAAGTTAGTCTGAATCAGCCTAACTAATGTTAATGTTCCTAATACGAGGTATAACAAAGCGAGCAGTTGACGTGTTATTTCATTTGAACAAAGACTCGTATATTGAACTGTAGCTCTTAAATTGGTCTGGTGGTCTTCGACAATGCCTCGAATTACCAGGCGTTAGACGAGTTGAACAAGCCTCGGGTAATGCAGGGACATTGCAGTGTTTTGGACGACGCAATCACTCACGTAATCTCGTTAGTTCGCCTCAATTTCGTTCATGGCCCCTCGAAATCACATTGGCTCCTTTTCGATAACAACTATCGAGGACTTCCGTTGTTCCCTTCTCAGAAGCATTTAAACGATGTCAAATGAGTATTTTTCTGGTAAAACGTCGACGCGCTCTAATTTCCGCTGAAAACAAACCAGCGATATTATTTCAAACCTTATTTTCAATTAGAATTTATCTAGCTGAAAGTGAATATTTAGAAGTGGAACTAAAAAATAATAACTGTGGATTTCACAAATAAACCATGCAGACAGTATTTGCTGAACAAATCATCTAATTCTATGAATCGTGTTGCCTTGTTTCGCTTGAATACATGTCGACTGTTTATAAAATACTGTTTTCAGCGTTTCTTAGTTCAATTTTCCTCATCTTCTAATTGAAATAGCATTCTGTGATCAAGTTTTTCTTGAAAATTATCGAAAATTGTAAGCCGTGCTGAGTTCTTACGATCCTAAGTATTCATAAATTACATTTCAGAAGGAAGAAGTCTAAATAACTTTCCAATGTGTAAGTTATGTGCTTCTCTCATACAACGGCATCCACGCATGCTACTCTTCTGGTAAATGGTGAACGCCTTTGTTTATTATATTCTTTAAAACTCAGTTATACAGTATGCCCCATAAAAACCCGAACGGAGTATTTATTTTCCCGTATCAGTAATACCATCATTCGACTTTATGTGTGCTCTTTTCTATAGCTTATTTTTGAGGGATAATTTTGCTAGAAATTAAATGCTTATGGTATTCTTATGATGGTATTACTGATACGGGACACACGGGTTCGGGTTTTTGTGGGACATACTGTATTATAAATTTAGCTTAGGCAAACTTGGAAAAATATTTTTCAATAAATAAATCGAACTTTTGGTCTGTTTATAAAACACGATATAAATATGAATTCTTTACAATAAAATTATTTTGGAATTTGTTCTACAATAATGAGTACATAGGAATAAGAAGTGCTACATACATGTATCTTGGCTACGTTAGAGTGGCCTGTGTATCAATGAATACTTTAGTGAGTCCACAAAACGTTAGAACGTAACCAAAATACATAGAAATTTGACTCCCGTAAACAGGGTTCATAACAACGGCCTACAAGGAGAGAGCCTAAGTAGGAAAATTATACAAATCTTTCCTGGCAATAAGTTTTTTCAATATAGAACATAGGCTCTAAAGTGAGCTATTTTTTCTCTTCGCATGAAACGAAAGTTTTTGGTATATATTTTCCCGTATTAACCCCCATGGATTTTACACTTTCCCGACACAATTTTTCTGCTGATAGTTCATATGAATGTTGAGCAGCTACTATAAAATAGGCTTTGTGAGCACTATTATTGTTTACTTCGTATGTTTAGCTCGACTGTCTTTAGATCATCCACTAAAGCCCAGACATTGTTCGCTTTTTCGAAGATGGAGCGCCTCGATTATCTCTCTAGCCGTCAAGGAGAGATAAGGAATTTCAGCAATGGTTGGCCTCTCATTTTTCTAGCGAGATCTATCCTGAGTTTCCTTCATTGATGAGATCTACTGATTTATTGCAACGGTATTTCTTGCTCAAATATATGCTGAGGGCGTGTTGTTTGACGCGAGAAACTGAAGATGCTGAGAGATACCTGGTAGAAATAGTCTTTCCTATTATAAAACACAGTAACAATATTCACATTTTGGATCGTCATATATCAGAATTTTGCTCAGAAATTTGTATTTCTGGGTACTTTGATATTTAAGTATGCATTATATGGTTTTACAGTCATTGATGGAAGTGTAATCTTTCCAGCTGTAAGATTTAATGCACAACACAGATTCGTCTCAATTTCAGGTGAACCACATCCAATTTAAAATATTAAATGATACTAAATCATGGCATGCGCTGAAAAAATCTACCATTGCCTGTCATTATTTCTAATAACAGCCTTGAATACAGTGCTACTTTCTAAAATTATCTTGAGTTATGAAGTTTCATAATGCAGTAACACATCTGAGCAGGGGTTCCCGGAGGATTTTTCAGATAGTTTTGCTCAGCTGCTCAGAAAATAACCATTCATCTCATACCTCAAAAGTTGATATGAATAATATCCTGCTGTGACACGCATTCTATTTCACTCGAAATTTCCCTGTATCATTTATTATTACATTTGAAAACTTTTAAGTGAGAGCTCTAAACTACTTACACTTGAAATACAGCGTAATGAAAACATTGAATCACCAATCCTCGATTAAATTTGGTTAATAAGCAAACTGTTGGTCAGGTTAACAGTCACAAACAACGCTGGAATGTTGTTTGGTTGCAGTCGAGGAACATTAGGAGAGGGACAGTCTCTTGTTTGTTAAGCATGAGACAACCGTCATTCGTGGTTTAGAAAATAATTTTAAATTTTGAGATATTTCTTAAGTTGGAAACATAAGGTGGAGTTGGCACAACAAAAAAAATACATTTTTAATATCCTAGGATGCATACAAAAATTAAAAGGAGTTGCATGGCTCCAACGGGAAACACGAGCAAACTTATATTCGCTCTTAATTTTGATTGCGATAATAATTCGACTAAGAAAATAGAATTCAGCACTGCGGATGAGCTTGCTGGTGACTAGTTGTGAGCAGCAATGAAGTATCCAGTGCACTTCTAGGAAGTGTGTTGTTCTCGAGGTCACTGATGGACGTTTTTCTGAAATTCGAAGCTTCCAGGCATCTGCGAGCTGACTGTCTCAGCCATAGAATGTCAAAGAGCAAAGGAGTAAACACGACATTCTGAATGGCACTCCTTCCTCATAATTTCCATTATTTTGATCAAGAAATGTCGTTCACCTCAAATGCACAACAACAGATTCGGTCTACTACCATTCTGCTACCTCCGTCTGCTGCCAACTGCCGCTGTCCACTGCTACTACTACCAAGCTGTCTACTACTACTATTACTACCGTTGTCTACTACTACTATTAATGCCGCTGACTAATACTACTATTACTGCCGCTGTCTACTACTANCCGAAAATCAAAGTCGAAATAGGAAAAGGAGACCCCAACGAAGTTTGGAAACAGATCTATGTGAATAAAATACACCTGAATCAACTCCCAATCTATGCAATTCCGCAACAAGACTTCGACGAAATCCCGCACTCGCCTAAAAACCTGACGCACAAAAGACTAAAACACACAACATAATGGATACACATAGTTACATAAAATCCCTCACCATCATCCAACATAACGTCCAAAACTGGCAAAACAACAAAATAGCACTAAGCAACATCTATCGACAATACGATCCACACATAATACTACTTAACGAGATAACACCCCCATAAAAATATGGAACTATAAGACATACGCTGCAAACAAAGCTAATGGACTACACGCAGGCACAGCCATAGCAATCAGGAAAGGCATCCCATTTAAACTACACAATTTCCACTCAGACATGATCGGAGTCACAGTCGAAACTCCGCAAGGTCCCATCACCATAAGCACAACCTACATCCCACCACGCACCAACTACATCAACTACATCGACATGCACACACTACTAAGACGGCAAAATCCTACCTACTTACTAGAAGATATGAACGCACAGCATCCTACACTTAGATACAATTACACCAACATGAAAGGAAAGCAAATACACTCACTCATACATAAAAATAAATGTATACACATCGGACCAAACTTTCCCACCTTAATCACTCATAACTCCACCACCAGTTCCGACATAGTCCTGACAAACACCCAAACATTCCACAACATAAGACCACAACCAGGCCCGCTCACCCCATCAGACCACATCCCCATAATAGCATCCATCACTGCAAACCCCATCCAAATCCCTATCCGCCCATGCCCATCCTTCCACAACGCGGACTGGACACACTACAAAAGCCTCCTCACCGCACACACAGTACCACAAGACCCCCTACCGACTCTGGAAGAGATCGATAACCACCTGTCCAACTGGGAAAGTCACATCACCGCAGCCTCTAACCAAGCAATCCGAAACCATCACTCACAGAACAATCCCGGGAATCAACCCAACACAAGAAACACTCCTGCTCCAAACAAGATACCATCACATCAGCTACCACCTCAGGAGACACGGACACTCTCCTCACTTGCACTGCGAACTTGTAAACTTCAGACACCAAATAAAACAAACATACAAACGCATATTGTCCAGGACTTAAGCTTGCCCCGTAGGATAAATGATGAGGTCGTTGGAAGTTGTCTTTATTGACATGCTGTGATCTGAGAACAAATCACAAATTAAGTTTACAGAACTAATTATTTAACTTAAAATTAAATACTTTAACATATTACTGGCGTCTGAAGTAGCACACATGATTAGCTTTTCAATGTGTACACACTAGAAATGTCGCTAATTTCCTTTTGCAACAGTACCAGCATTAATAGAATTCATTTAGAAAGGAAAGCATCTAGATAACTGAAGGTGCAGGTATAAATAACTTGAGGTTTACCAACCTCAGTGTCAAAACATATAAGTGCTGCAATTCAGCATCACAAAAGAAAAAAAGAATGGCTACCTGTATTTAGCAACAGGCACTGTTTGTTGTGCAAAAAAAATCATACTTGAGCACACTGAATTCAAATATAAAAATTGTGTGAGGAATTTTCTTTCCAATGTTGGGTGTGAAAACGTTTTATACCTACGTTGAACACATTATATCTTGTACATCACATTTAACTGCCTGAGTGTCTCTACACAAATGGAATTCCCTTGCAAAACTTCTTACTCAAAAATATAGTAAACTACTATGATTGACAGATCAAAGCACGGGTATTGCTCGTGAATGCTGCTGTAGACCAGAACTCATTTGTCTACATTAGACACTGTTACACAGAAAAATCCTACACTTAGAGCACACTCAATAAAGGACACGAAATTGTCTAAGGAACTTTTCTACCCAATGTATAAAAATCATAGACTTGGAAAACACACTCTATAAGGCACACAACATTGTCTAGGGAAACTTCTTAGTATATATGCATTGATTCTACAGCTATACTTGTGCTGGAAAACTGGTAAT
>VCRD01008828.1:0-11881 GCA_006783055.1 Trinorchestia longiramus
TATGATAAGGCATTTTTAAAAACCAATGATGTTACATTTCTTATGTACCAACTTTATTGGAACTATACGTTTTTGTTTGTTTGTTGTTTTATTAAATTGATTTCATGAGTTATTGATAAAAAGCAGGAATAATCAAATTGTATCCTTGGCATAATTCTTAAGAATTTGCATTGGTTTTTTTAGAACCCAACTTAAGCAACATGAAGCAGGAAAATTGATATTAGATAAAAAGGTTCATTCTTAGCCTTTCAATATTGATAAGTCTGAATTAAGTAATGGCCACAAAATAATTGAGTTTAGACCTTCAAAGAAGTAGCTTTTAGGACTGTAATAATATTAATACAGAGTTTTTCCACATATAAAAGAAACATAATAATTCTTAAGGTGACAAAATTAGGGACATATGATATAAGCTGCATCCTAATTTTGCATCAACAAGGACATGCTGTAAGCTTAAGATTCTGTTCCTAGTTAAAAGATCTAGTCAACAGAGTCTGGTTTTAGTTCTAAAATCATTGTAATCGCTTAACTGGGTTTCTAATCTCTGATACATAGGAGTAAAAATATCTTTAGCACACATATCTTAAATAGAATATGATTTTATGAAAATCTACACCTGAGGAAATTGCAGACTAGACTTTAAACTGTCTTTAGGAATGACCTGTTCAAATGAGGTCCTTTGAGAATTGTAATGAACACAATCGTTGAGAAAAATATTGAATCACTTATTACAGCACAGTTACTGATTTATCACAGTTGTCTAATAGGAACAATTCCTAAAATCTTGACTTGCTGTAATAACTCACGGTGAAGAAACAAACACTTGAAAAATCTAAACATACACCAAAGAACACAGATACAACTGGCAAGTTAAACAAAAATTAAGACAAGTCTGAAAATACTTAAAACATAGTATGCTCACCAGGGAATTATAACCTAACGTCACATGTTGAAGTTCACGAGTGGCTTTGCTGGGAGAGCTACGTCTCGATAACGAGCATGAGGGTGTTGCCAGAAAAAGTTTTGATTGGAAATACTCTCTGGCTAACGTGGCTTAATATAAATATTATTACAATAATGTGCACTAAATATGCATGTTTTAGTTGTAAAGAGTTGGTAAAAATTACTCGAAGTGTAGTCCTATTTTTATTACTAAAAATGAAGGTTATTTTAATACTTGTAATTTTATAACCTTTAAAGGGATAGCAGGTCATGCTACAGGGCACACCAGTTTCTTAGAAGACGATTCGGTTTAGTCACTTATTATGGGGAAATAATCACAATTCTGAAACAAAAATAATAACCCTTATATAATGACGTCGTTATATAAATAGCATTAACCAATAAAATAAACTTAGTTGCCATCCCTATAAAGCTTTGCGTATTAAAACGCAAAAAAAATATTAAAATTAAACGAATGCTCATTGCTTAACAGCATGTTACAAAGTTAGCCCCTGTAACGACAATAAATAATAACACTGGAGATAAATAATAATAGTTACTTTGGAATAAAATAACCATGAGTGTTAGACGCGCAAACAATAGCATGTAGCATTACATCGCTGCTCATGCTCCATTTTCAAGTTATGCGTATTATTTAATCGCGTACAAATTAAATCGTACTTTTTACAATAAATTTCCTGTATTTTTGTGATTAGGATTTTGTAACTTTAAGTGAGATTCTTGAAAATTTTTAATTATAAAAATTCGTTGTATTTTGTAAAAGCATTCTTAGTACTTAAAGAACTGTCGCTATGGTTCTTTTTTTATATTTCAAAATCCGGATCCTGACTCGACGTCAGTCTGATCGTAGCTTTTAGGAGATAACAACGTAAGTTTAAAGTGCCTTAAAGTGAAGTGTTCTTGCAGTAAGTTTAGCATTAATTGTGTTTAGGACTTAGATATATTTATTAGTCTCACTATATTTTTCTAGAAATATTAGGGTAGGATTGTGTGATCTATGTCCCTGACATCCCTGAAATAACTAAGTTTTAGGACTTGTATTTTGGGATTTAATAGAACAACTTGTGGTCTTAACTAGTACTGAGAGTATTTCTTATCTAATCTTCAAATCTACCTAACTTTCTGTTTAAAAATTCACCTGTTATGTTGAAATTTTTTATTGCTCATCCATAGTCATATGTTTCTTAATTTTGCTGTTACAAGCTCTCTCGGCATTACTCCAAACATTTACTTGAAATACTTTCCTTTTACTGTTCAATTGACACGGTGAACTTCTTTTATAAGCTGTTTTCTTTATTGTTCAAATTGTCTGCACACTTCATGAATAGAAGTGGGATCTGCTGAATATGGTGTAGCTAGACCATAAATTGGATTACTAGTTTTAACCACAGACTGAAAATTGTCTTAAATCACAAACTTGCCTTTAGATTGCATTCTGCACTTAGAAACAGAGATTTTTGTAAACATGTATTCAGCTTATAACTATATTGATTTCATTCCCTTGTAAAATAGATATATTTTATTTTTTTATTCATTGTGTGTTGCTTACTTGGAAGTATAGAATTCTTATATAACAATTCCGATCCAGGTATTATTGATATCTCATTCCCTCTCAATACTATTGTAGTTTTTTTATTGAAAATATTTTCATCTTAGGTCATATTTATCAAAATCTTAAATATCAGGGATTAACCATAATATTATGGTTTGCTAGATGATATATCCGCTGAATAAAGATATCCATAATGTGCTATGTTATCACTAGTTGGTTTTCTTCATTTTTTTCCCATGTCTTAGGATATCCATTATAATTCTGTACAATGTTTAGGATGTATTTTATTCTTTCTCTAATTAGGATGTTCTAATTCTTTTATATAGAAACTTTTGTTCATCTTAGGTTGCTATATTGTGCCTGTATCATAGCAACATTGCAGGATCATGGAAATTAATTTGTGGTTAAAAATTTTGGCCTTGTATACTTGAGCGACCTTTTTCATGAGACTCCTGATTGTCTATTCAACAATTGTGCTCATATTTTTAGTTACTATATGAACCAAATAATCATTTCCATCTCTAGTTTTAATTGATCCTAAATCAAACATTAAAAATCGACTTTGTTCAGTAGATGAAACTGAGTTATCAAAATTCAAGTATCTTTTCTAGAATATCATGTTCACTGATGCAACTTTTGCTCAGTTTCTAGTCTTAAAAAAATAGAACTTTTTTTAATGAGGAGAGATTCCTTGTTTATTTAAAGTGGACTTATTTTTTATCTCTATATAAGGTTATATTCCAGTTCTCTTGAATATTTTGGAAGTGGACTGCCTTACTACTGCATTTCATTCTGATTAGCCCTGTCATTGCTTAAGTTTGCTACGGATAATGCTGGTGTTTGTTTATGTTTGTGAAGATGTGAAAATTAAGCTCAACCTTCTCTTCCAGACACCTGGCGGTCCTGCTCTAATCGCTCTCATCTTCTTACTCTCATCTTTTACCTCATCGATGCTTTAGCATCTCTTTTCTCTCTCCTCTTTATTCTCATCGTTGCTTTTTAGATCTTAACAGTTGATCATATTCTTGATCATAGTCCTGATCATAGTCCTGAACATTTTCCTGATCCTATTCCTGATCATATTCCTGATCATATTCCTGATCATATTTTCGATCATATTCTCGATCATTACTTCTAGTTCTCAATCTCTTTTACTCGTGGACTACGGATGTCTTCTGTCCACCAGCTGCCCTACGGATCAATAAATAAACAAAAGCTGAGTACCCGTCTTGCCATTGAATTCCCCCCAACTAGAGGTGCACCAGACGAATCCCTTAACCTTACCTTCTGATAAATTGTTATTACCACAACTCAAAATTTGTTTGGCTCCCACGAAAACATAACATTGAAAACATAACAGTGGTCACTCTGGGGTCACCAGTGTTATGTTTTCAATGTTATGTTTTGGTGGAAGCCAAACAAATTTAGAATTGCAGTAAAAAGAATTTATCAAAAGTTAAGGTTAAGGGAGTCGTCTGGTGCACCTCTAGTTGGGAATTCCTTGTCCTGTCAGGACAAGGCTAATCAGAATGAAATGCAGTAGTAAGGCAGTCCACTCTTAAAATATTCAAGAGAGCTGGAATATAACCTTATAGAGAGATAAAAAATAAGTCCACTTTAAATAAACAAGGAATATCTCCTCATTAAAAAAAGTTCTATTTTTTTAAGACTAGAATCTGAGCAAAAGTTGCTTCAGTGAACATGGAATTCTAGAAAAGATACTTGAATTTTAATAACACAGTTTCATCTACTGAACAGAGTCGATTTTTAAAGTTTGATTTAGGGTCAATTAAATCTAGAGATGGAAATGATTATTTGGTTCATATAGTAACTAAAAATATGAGCACAATTGTTGAATAGACAATAAGGAGTCTCGTGAAAAAGGTCGCTCAAGTATGCAAGGCCAAAATTTTTAACCACAAAATAATTTCCATAATCCTGCAATATTGCTATGATACAGGCACAATATAGCAACCTAAGATGAACAAAAGTTTCTACATAAAAGAATTAGAACATCCTAATTAGAGCAAGAATAAAATACATCCTAAACATTGTACAGAATTATAATGGACATCCTAAGACAGGGTAAAAAAATGAAGAAAACCAACTAGTGATAACATAGCACATTATGGATATCTTTATTCAGAGGATATATCATCTAGCAAACCATAATATTATGGTTAATCCCTGATATTTAAGATTTTGATGAATATGACCTGAGATGAAAATATTTGCAATAAAAAAACTACAATAGTATTGAGAGGGAATGATATATCAATAATACCTGGATGGGAATTGTTAAATAAGAATTCTATACTTCCAAGTAAGCAACACACAATGAATAAAAAAAAATAAAATATATCTATTTTACAAGGAAATGAAATCGATATAGTTATAAGCTGAATATATGTTTACAAAAATCTCTACTTCTAAGTATAGAATGCAATCTAAAGGCAAGTTTGTGATTTAAGACAATTTTCAGTCTGTGGTTAAATCTATTAATCCAATTTATGGTCTAGCTACACCATATTCAGCAGATCCCACTTCTATTCAGGAAGTGTGCAGAGAATTTGAACAATAAAGAAAACAGCTTATAAAAGAAGTTCACTGTGTCAATTGAATAGTAAAAGGAAAGTATTTCTAGTAAATATTTGGAATAATGCAGAGAGAGCTTGTAACAGCAAAATTAAGAAACATATATGTCCTGACATGTCAGGATGTATAATAAACATAAATAAATTGGAATTTGTATTAGAGGAAAAAGGGACAGAGGGATACTCGTTAGCTGGCAATACCGAGACGCTGTGACGTCAGCGGCGTGCCGCCATAGCGGTTGTCTGGTCTCACCATCAAGCTACAGTACAGTGTAGCTTATAGTCAGCATCGTTTTTTAAAAACAGTGTTAAGTTCCACACCAAACCAAAAATGTAAGATATTGTGTAAAGTGTAAAACGTGATCGTGAGTATACTTAACTCTATAAGTCCGTCGACATCAGTAGTATGCCAAGTGTGTATTATCATAACTGTGAAAATGCAGCCATAGCCTATGCAGACAGGAGGCCAACTGTGATATCCACATGTGACACTGAGGAATGCTCAGGGGGCTAGAGTCATTTAACATAATATTCTGTCGCCAGTTATAACAGTAGAATTTATGTGTAACACTGACAAGTATCAGTAAAGGCATCCAATTTTGTGATAAATAAAATGTGATTCGTCCTTCATGCTCAATTACCAATTTTCCAGCACAAGTATAGCTGTAGAATTAATGCATATATACTGAAAAGTTCCTTAGACAATGTTGTGTGCTTTATTGAGTGTTTCTAAGTCTATGATTTTTATACATTGGGTAGAAAAGTTCCTTAGACAATTTTGTGTCCTTTATTGAGTGTGCTCTAAGTGTAGGATTTTTCTGTGTAACAGTGTCTAATGTACACAAATGAGTTCTGGTCTACAGCAGCATTCACAAGCAATACCCGTGCTTTGATCTGTCAATCATGGTAGTTTACTATATTTTTGAGTAAGAAATTTTGCAAGGCAATTCCATTTGTGTAGAGACACTCAGGCAGTTAAATGTGATGTACAAGATATAATGTGTTCAACGTAGGTATAAAAGGTATTCACACCCAACATTGGAAAGAAAATTCCTCACACAATTTTTAAATTTTAATTCAGTGTGCTCAAGTATGATTTTTTTGCACAACAAACAGTGCCTGTTGCTAAATCCAGGTAGCCATTCTTTTTTCTTTTGTGATGCTGAATTGCAGCACTTATATGTTTTGACACTGAGGTTGGTAAACCTCAAGTTATTTATACCTGCACCTTCAGTTATCGAGATGCTTTCCTTTCTAAATGAGTTCTATTAATGCTGGTACTGTTGCAAATATGAAATTAGCTACATTTCTAGTGTGTACACATTGAAAAGATAATCATGTATGCCATTTCAGATGCCAGTACTATATCAAAGTATTTAATTTTAAGTTAAATAATTAGTTTTGGAAACTTAATTTGTGATTTGTTCTCAGATTACGGCGTGTCAATAAAGACAACTTCCAACGACCTCATCATTTATCCTACGGGGCACGCTTAAGTCCCGGACAATATGACTAAGGATGAGCAATAGAAAATCTCAACATAACAGGTGAATTTTTAAACAGAAAGTAAGGTAGATTTGAAGATTAGATAAGAAATACTTTCAGTACTAGCTATGACCACAAGTTGTTCTATTAAATCCCAAAATAAAAGTCCTAAAACTTAGTTATTTTAGGGATGTACCATAGGTCGTCTCCACATACGCACATTATACAAAAATTAAAACAAATGATATGAAGCAATCCTACCCTAATATTTCTAGAAAAATATAGTGAGACTAATAAATATATCTAAGTCCAAAACACAATTAATTCTAAACTTACTGCAAGAACACTTCCCTTTAAGGTACTTTAAACTTACGTTGTTATCTCCTAAAAGCTACGATCAGACTGACGTCGAGTCAGGATCCGGATTGTGAAATTTTAAAAAAGAACCATTGCGACAGTTCTTCAGGTACTAAGAATGCTTTTACAAAATACAGCGAATTTGTATAATTAAAAATTTACAAGACTCTCACTTAAAGTTACAAAAACCTAATCACAAAAATACAGGAAATTTATTGTAAAAAGTACGATTTAATTTGTACGCGATTAAATAATACGCATAACTTGAAAATGGAGCATGAGCAGCGATGTAATGCTACAAGCATATCAATTCCAGACACCAGAGAAATTTTAAATCTCAAAAATGTCTCAACTGTAACGCTCCGAATTTGCATTTGCAACTCTAAAAAGTATAAAACACTGATTAATAAGTCACTAAGCTATAAGAAAATCAAGACTAGGCCTGCCACACACACATATAGCATCTCTTAATTTTAAAGCACACAAGTAATTAATGTTTAAAAACTTCTGCATTCCGCCTCTTTTGCCAAAAACAATACGTGAAAAATATCTGAATTCACAAATTAATACATAAGACTCATTACCACACTTTTAACGCATAATTTCAGTTAATGAAGAAAATGTTAATGGCAAAGTATTCGCTCAGTGAAAGAAACTGAGAAACACTTAGTCACGCGGTCACTGTCAGACTTTTACTGAGCGAACTCTGAGTTTGTTTGAAGAACTTTGAACGGTAGCCTGTGACTAGTGACGGTCGTGAGACACTTTCAATCGAAGCAAATTTCGTCGCAAGTCTGTTCGAGGTTGATCTAAATTTTGTTAAATCGCCTTTTATTAGTCACTATGAAGGCATTTCCTATTCTGCATCATGACATTTACATTTGAATGAACATACGTCTGCATGTAACTCAAAATTATTCAAGTTCCCCAATTTTTGCATTGCAAATAACTGTTAGCGAATTTCCCCCAGATCTATTCGTTTTATGAGCGTTTTCCCCATTCCACTGCCACTGAGGTTTTTTTCTTTGCCCCAGATTTGCAGTACAAATTCCCCCATATACAGCAAAAATCCCCCAAAATTAAAAAATCGTAATATGCTATAGATTTACTAAAAACTGACTTTATTTACTGTATACTCACTTACCTTACTGTAGATCATGTTCGGGAAAGTATACTGCAAGAATAAGTTCGCTTTTTGCAATTTCTTCGGATCCCTTGAACGGTTCTCCTACCATAAAGTGCGCGATATCAGCGCTTGTACTTGCAACAGTTATATTTCTCTTATAGTTCTCTGTATTACTGTGATTGATGAGCATAGATTTGTTGCAAGTTTTCAAATAAATATTGCAGCACCTACAATAACCCCAGTTGGAATCATTACTATCCCGTTTCAGCCAAATTTTCAATTCGGGCACATTAAGTCAGTCATTTCTAAATGACTGCGTATACAACTTCAGTTTCTTAGAAGACAATTCGGTTTGGTCACTCATTATGGGGAAAATAATCGCAATTCGGAAACAGAACTAATAATATTAAAATAATTATATCATCATATAAATAACAGTGACCAATAAAATGAACTTAGTTGCCATCCCTATGGAGCTTTGCGTATTAAAACGCAAAATAAATATTCAAGTTAGAAGAATACTCATTTCTTAACAGCATGTTACAGACTTAGCCTCTGTAACGACAATAAATTATGACAATGCAGATAAATAATAATAGTTACTTTGGAATAAAGCAACAATGTGTGTTAGACACGCAAACGATAGCATATCAATTCCAGTGTAGTGCCTCGGAAATATCGTAATTAATTTAGAATGATCATAGGTTCGATACAAAAATATAATGTATTTTAGTAATATTTTTGGAGTTAATTTTTATACGCTTCATGTTATATGAAACGAGTATTTTAAAGTTAAAAATTCAATCGTAGTTACAACTTCAAATTGTAACCCTCGTTTATAAGAACACTCAACCACGAGCCTATAGGCTAAGTGCCCGTCAGTTTCCTCGCAACCGTTACCCAGTGAACAGCAATTTTATTCGCGCTTTCAGTCTCTTTGACGGGTAAGTTTCTATTAACAATGTGTTAGTGAGTTTTGCATTTCACTTACGTCCTAGATATTCTTTGAACTTGTCTTTTTGCTGAACCTAGATGTTCCCCTGTAAGTTTAAGATTTCCTTTTTGAAGCAGTTTTAATACCATGTGTATTTGACAGATTGTATGGCAAACATCTCATTTCATTGTGCTTATGTTTTCATTCAAACGATTTGAATTGTGTTTGAAGTGTTCGTGCTTTGATTCGCGTTACTCTGAGATTTATAATTAATCCCAATATAGAACATTTTGAATAATAACTATTGCATCAGCTATGAAATTCATTGTCTAATTTCGTATCACTCAAGTCTCTACGTTCGGGTATTTTATGACGAGCATACTCAAAGCTCGACCAGCCATTTTGATACGGTTATTAAATTTCATGGCCTTGGGTAGAAGCTGCCTATCGATATCTCGTTTTGTGTTCCCTGTAGCAGCCAGCTAATTAGGTACGATGCTCTAATGTTTTACTTAACAGTTGTATTATAAAGTTGCCTTGTGCTATTGATTTTTCTTGCTAAATTCTGTATTATTTCGAGTTACTTATTGGTCCTTACTCGGGCAGGTTTCAGTTACGGGTTTCAGTTTCAGTTCCAGTCTCAGTTTACGGATTTCAAGTTCTCAGTTTCAGTCCTTGATTTCGGCCTTAATTTCTGCTCTGAGTTGGATCGTGTCCAATCATAAATCTGCAAGCTACAAAGCCGATCGTATCACTTCCCTCGAAGAACATCACCCACGGAACAATTACTACAGAAAAATAACACGTTCCCTAAACCAGGACAACAAAGAAATTTTAAATCTCAAGAATGTCTCAACCGTAACACTCCAAATTTGCATTTGCAACTCTAAAAAGTATAAAAACACTGGTTACTAAGTCACCAAGCTATAACAATAAAGACTAGGCCTGCCACACATATATAATATCTTTTTATTTCAGAGCACAGAAGTAATTAATCTTTAAGAACTTCTGTGTTTCGCCTCCTTCGCCTAAGACAATACGTGAAAAAATATCTGAATTCACAAATTAATACATAAGACTCATTACCACACTTTTAAAGCATAATTTCAGTTAATGAAGAAAATGTTAATTGCAAAGTATTCGCTCAGCGAAAGAAAGCGAGAAACGCTTAGTCACGGAGTCAATGTCAGACTTTTACTGAGCGAACTCTGAGTTTGTTTGAACTTCGAACTGTGGCCTGTGACACGTGACGGTCATGAGACAGTTTCAATCGAAGCAAATCTCGTCGCAAGTTTGTTCGAGGACGATTTAAACTTCGTTAAATCGCCTTTTATTCGTCATTAAAGAGGTATTTCCTGTTCTGCATTATGACATCTACATTTGAATGAACACAAGTCTGCGTGTAACCCAAAATTATTCAAGTTACACAATTTTTGCATTGAAAATAATTACTAGCGAAATTCCCCCAGGTTTATTCGTTTTTACGAGAGTTTCCCCCATTCCCCTAGACTCCCTGAGCTTTGCCCAGATCTGGGGGAATTCCCCCATCAGTTTCAGCCCTGCTCCGACTCCTGGATATTTGTAGGACCGACTCTGACTTCGATTTGTTAATAGTAACTGGATATTTTCCTACCAAATACCTTTTTATGTTACCCATCAAGAAAAATGGCATTTTATCACTGACAAATGAATAATCAGGCTATTTTTAGAGTTATAAATAACTTTATGCCTAGAGCTATGCCTTTTTGCCTTTTTTAACAACTTTATTGAAAAAAATACAGAAGGTAGCTCAATTCTGATTGTTTATATTACGTAACAGTAAACAAAGGGTTAAAANTTGTAAAGTATTAGGCTAAGCAGATTCAGTTACTAACACTAGTATAGGGATAAGCGTCACGCAAGTAGCGGTTGTGAGTCACGGTTGAAGGTTGTTGATGTATCATCGTCCACGGTTAGAGGAGCGACGGACTGCACACCAAGTCAAATAGAGGTAAGCGAATTACGGTTAGAATATACCGTAGAGTTGCAACTACGAGTCTTAACAACAGGTACTCAAAAACACTGCTTTAATTGCTTGTGCTTTCTTTGCAAGGGAGGGTAGGGAGAAAGGTAAGCTCTGCTCGACTGAGGGTGGTTTCCTTCAGCGCGAGGGCCGTTCTTAGGCCTACCTACGTTTTAGTCACTGAGTCAGACACTGCAAGCATTTGGACAGGATTATTACTATATTTTTGCTTAAAATTTTCACACATTCAAACTTTAGGTCACTTTTTTCAGTTTGATGGGGGCACATTCACGGGGATGTCAGTTTAATTTACATGCTTGGTAGTACTGTCTTTCTGTCACATTTGGAATAATTTGAGCTCCAATTTTCTGGTGCATCTGTTCACGTGAATGGTTAAGCAACGACGATGCATGCTGAAAGACTGCGGGCTCGAACCCGGCCATAGACACGAGTTGTTTCTCGAACGCCGCGCCGTGAACTCAACCCGCGAAGCACTCAACCCCCCCCCCTGCCCATGGACAGGCTTATGAACCTCCTGGGATTTCGTCGCATGGAAGTTTCACCATCACCCCTACTCTGAGAATGTTAACGTTAAGAATTTGAAAAACCAATGTACTAATGTATATCTACTATTTTTTTGTTTGTTTTGTGTCATGTCAGCGTCCAGTGAGGTTGTGTAGTGTCAGAGCTCCGATAAACAGTTGGCTGGCTAAGGCAAGAGTCGACCAGCCACATTGACACTGCCTGTGTTTTCATACATAACATATGTTACAATAATATTATTATTTTTTGAAGTACTAGTTTGGGTGTTTCTCCTGTATGATAGTTATATATATATATATATATATATATATATATATATATATAT
>VCRD01008828.1:15902-32312 GCA_006783055.1 Trinorchestia longiramus
CTCGCGCCCACAACCACAACAACGACACGTATACGACGGGGCTCAACCCGCAACTAAGGCTGCCCCGCATCATCTCTCCCTCAAGTTCAGGCGTCGCCGTTGAGGTGCCAATTACTAATTTATACATTATGCCACAGTACCTCACTGGAAATATCGGCCAGACATAAAATTGGGAAAACGAACTATTACAAAAGAAAGTATCAATGTGAAAGTGTCTGCACCCTTCTTAATGATAATCAAAGGTACTGGTTAAATAAAAAAGAGATAGTAATCCCAAATTCATCACCCATCAAAGTTTGAATAAATCCAAACATGTCCATTGCAAATGAAAGAATAACTCTCCTTGTTGCAAGAAGAAGAGGAAGAAGAAAAAACAACATTTGTGTACAAAAGGAAGACCAGCTTTGTTCTTCTACCTGAAATCTCCACAACATTTTAAAATAACGAATAGACCGACCATCTCTGGATAGGTATGAACGCTACCTCCTGCCCCTCCCACCGGGTTCGTACTTGCCTAGCGCAGGAGACACAAAGCCTCACTTATGTGTCGCTACGAACGACTTCCCTCCACCTCTCCACCTCCTTCCCTCCTAAGCAAACCCCTCCCCCTTTCCACCTTCCCTTTACAGCATCTTACCCTCCAAAGCCTACCCCCTCCTCCTCTCCACCTATCCCTCCAAAGCATCTACCCCAACCCACCTTTAAAGGGCTTTCTCTCTCTTCACCAGCTTGGTCGACTGGTGAGCGAATCTGCTTGTGAGCGGAAAGACCCGGGTTCGAATCCCGCTGCCGACATGGTTGATGCGGCTAGAAATACGGCATGGGACTTGGGTAAACAACCGAATAATTATCGAAGTAATTATCCGACCCAAGAATGGGCCAGAAGGTTCGTTCCCATAGCCTTATTCTATTCTATTCTATTCTCTCTCGCTCTATTCCTCTCTCGTCCTTTCTCCCTCTCACTCTATATATATAATCTCAGTATCCATACTGAGTTCAATGCACAACGTTACCGAAGTTACCATTAATCATTAAATGTTAGCATATGTCGGGCAAAGGTTCCTTTGATTTTCCCTTCTAAGCTCGAACGTGACGCAACATTGAAACAAAACAATAAAAACAACATGCATTCGTATATGACTCGCTCAGCAGCTAAGTAGGCGGTCGTATCTGCATCTACAGTGTCTACCGAGGCATCTCCTACTAGTAAGAACGTCTGCAGCAACCGCAAAACTACGGCAACACACAAAACACACAAAGGCAAAAGGTAAATAATGGCCCCTGCGCAGCCACCGTCTCAAGATTTTAACGAATGCTCAAAAACAGCAGCCAAAGCACTAGCTTCATCTGCAAACACAAAACTGTAGCAAGAATGGTATCACTTTATGAACCATTCATCCCTATATCTTTAAATTCCCTCCTTAACACGTTGAGTGCGATACGACCCGCCGGTGGGTCGCTCAGGTTAGGTTCTATAATTTTTTCAAGGCTTTCTAGTGACTGTGTGTACAAAGTAAAGATTTGCACCAGCTAGGCAATCGCAGGCAACGTGTTAATAGCACATGCATTACAATTTACGTTAGGAGTAATCTCATTAATCTCACTAGAAATCGGCGTAATGATCATTATAGAATTTATAGTCTTATTTTTACATTTGTATTGATAATTTTTAGTGACAACATAGTGATGTATTTTATTTGTGATTAAATCAGTTCTAAGAGTTCCAAAAAAACTAAGGACGCCGATGTCGGCAACATTAAGCTGCGTTCTATCTGCGTGTCCGGTACGGACTGTATAAATACCGGCCCCCGGTGCGAATAGCTTTTGTTGCCGTTAAAATTCGTGTGTGTGTTGTGCTTAGTGTGTGGGTAAGCATGTTATTCTAAGTATTTTAGACTTGTAATTTTTATGCTTAACCATGCCAGTAGTATCTGATTTCTTTTGGTGTACGTTTAGATTTTCCCCTAGGGGTTACTTCTTCTCCGGTGAAGTATTAAAGCAAGTCAAGTGGTAGGAATTGTTCTATAAGACAACTGTGAAAAATCAGTGACTGTGCTGTAGTAATAATAAATAGTTTTTCTCAATCATTGTGTTCATTACTATCCTCAAAGGACCTCATTTGAACAGGTCATTCCTAAAGACAGTATTAAATCTAGTCTACAACTTCCTCAAGTGCAGATCTTCATGAAATCAAGTTCTATCTAAGATATGTGTGCTCAAGATATTTTTACTCTTATGCGTCAGAGATTAGAAACCCAATTATATGGGTATAATGAATTTATACCTAAAACCAGATTCTGTTGAATAGATCTTTTAATTAGGAACAGAATCTTAAGCTTACAGCATGTCCTTGTTGATGTAAAAATTATGATGAAGCTTATATCAATTTATCCCCAATTTTGTTAGCTTAAGAATTATTATGTGCTTCTTTTATATGTGAAAAATGACTGTATTAATACTTTTCCAGACCTAAAAGCTATTCCCTTTAAGGTCTAAAACCAATAAATTTGTAGCTATTGCCTGATCAGCTAATTCTATCAACTTGCATTTAACTTGACTTGTTCCATGATATTAATTAACTCGAAATACCTCTTTGGTACTTCTTTATTCTAAGTTATTCTGGTTTATATATATATATATATATATATATATATATATATATATATATATATATATATATATATATATATATATATATATATATAAAGTTTTTATATAACTTCATTCAAGACGGTTTGCCTTTTTTTGAGTTTTATTGCCTTTAGCAATCATAAAGAAACCAATTCCCTCCCCCAGTATTAAAAGTGTTAACATCAGAACATTGTGAATATTGCAAGCTCCTAGTGCAAGACATCTTTAATGATTGGAATTGTTAGGGTTTAGTAAGGCAAGGCCCTTTTGAGCTTCTTCTGGAAAATTGTAGTCATCTTTTTATCCCTCTGTGCAGCCGTCATTCCTTTCTTCACCCACTGTTAGTGATACACTTAGAAGCTACAAAGTCATCAGCACCAACTAACACACTATACTGTCTTGACTAAGGTACGGCACATACTCAGTCATAATCAAAGATTGAAATAAACGGATATTGATACCTTTACATCTCGGAGGCTGAGTTGAATCAATCTCCCTAACAATTAACACCATTCATTATCACAAATCACGGGCAGCTGGAACTACTTCCCTGTGATCAACCTGAGTCTTCACTTCAACCCTGAGGACCCTCCTTTTTGGCAAGATCCCGTGCATGTTGAAGAACGAAGAACTCCCTTATTTACTCATTCTGGCCTGCAAGAGTAAAAGCTGAGTCTAAAACATGACAGTCTTTATTTAACCTCAAGTCTTGGTCACAGCAGCAGTATCATAAAAGAACCCCTTTATTAAAATTAGTGGAGTTCATTGGTGAGAAATCGCACCGATGAAGCCAACTTCACAAAACTTTCAAAACATAAACATTCCTCCAAAAAAATATTTCGGCAGTGGATCTCGATCGCAAACGCAGTACCTATTTCTGTAACGAACATAAACATAAGACACATGTGTAGAACACAGCAGACCCTGCCCAAACCATTAACATCTTCAGTAATCAAAGAACTTGAAACAAAAGCTGCGCATCGACTCACCGCAAACGAAAAGTTGCACAACCCTCACAGCAGAGTGCACAAAGCATTGCCAGAACGGTCAACAAAACTGACGACGGAAGATCCAAATGTACAACTAAATTCTGTCTGCGGTGTTTTGAACACTCCAGCACACACAGGGCTTACAGCGTCAGCCACACCAGCTTCGAACAAGTGGGGGGAAACAACGAACAACCAGGAGGATTGTCAATCGACAGCTGGAGTTTTAAGTTCAACAGTAACATGGCCCGTGCAGGACTCAAAGGCAAAACATCACCTAGCATATACTAATGTAAGAAATAATCGAATAGCATCAAACGATAATATGTTATATAATAAGTCTAGCATTTAGCCATTGCATCAACAAAATATGTTACGCAACTGACTAATGCTGACACGCTAATGTAAGAAACCAAATCGCATCTCACGACAGTAACATGTTATATTATAAGCCTAATGTTAAGAATTCGTTTAAGCAAAGTCACTGTCATGCAAATAAAACTCCGTATGCTATTAGCAATTCTGATACGCCTATAAATTGTTTTCCCCAACTCGCAGTGCACTCCAATGTACGTAAAAAAACTACTTATGATGAATCGCTGTACCCTTTACAAATAAAAATTTCGCATGTTATCCATGAAGTAAATAGCAATTTGGATCTAACAGCCGTTCAACTAGCAAAAATTTTACAACAACGCTTCCCTCCTCATCCTACCTCAATTGCTACTGCTGTCCGGGACTTAGGCGTGTCCCGTAGGATAAATGATGAGGTCTTTGGAAGTTGAGTTTATTGAAGCTGTGATATTTTTTGATTTGGTGTGGACTTAACACTGTTTTTAAGAACGATGCTGACTACATGTGACTTTTATGGTGGCGGGAAAACGACAAAGCGACGCGGGCATACGTGTCGTTTAAACTGCTGGAGTCTCGGTATTGCCAGCCAGCGACTATCCCTCTGTCGCTTTTTCTCTAATGCAAGTTCTAATTTATTTATATTTATTTTAAATCCTGACCTGTCAGGACACTCCCCATCTCAGACGAAGACCGAAAAAATGCAACCCAAGAAACCGAAAATAGGAGGCGTTCAAGTCTGGGTGGAAGTGCCGGGTGTTTCTAAGATCGGTACCATGTTTTGGAGGGCCCTCTCTATCGTCACCCTGCGCCCGGATTCTTTGCTGGATGCGAGGTCGATGAACACGGAGCGTGAGAGAGCGTCTCTGCTAGTAGATGTAGCAACTTCGTCCGAGGCCCAGATATTGTGCATGGTGTTGCAACCTTGGACAAGCACAACGTCTCCGATATTTCCACAATCTTGAGAGAGGAACGGGCAAATTGTTGAGAAGTGTATTCGTCCCTCTAAGACAGTCGACATGTGTAAGCTCTGAGGTGCATGCTTTGGTGTTGATCCCGGTACGAGCGATGCTCTGGAGTTCCTGTAACTGTACCTTATCGTTTTTGCGCTTGATTTGCGGGATTTCAACGATGTCTTGATGTATAGCGTTTTCTAAATCTGACCCTTTTTCATAATTGGTGTGTAAAGCGTCCCACATGGTCGTGAATGCAGTCGCCGGGTCGCCTGATAGCTAACTCGTGATGCCTTGGATCAGCTCCCAAGATCGGCCTTTCGTGTTTGCCGTGAGGACGGTCATTGCGTCGTGCTATCCCATCCAGTATTCTTGTAAGTGATGGTGAATGACACTGCTCCAATTGTTGAAAAAGCGCACATTACCGTCAATGAGTTGTGTCACTGCTTGAAAAGTTCCTGTTTCATTACGTATTGGGTGGTGAGGTGGGTCGCCGTCGCCAATTTTTCTACTTTGGGAAAGACTGTGGCTGTTGGATCTTGTAGGAATTTCTTTACTTCACTCCCCATCTTGCGAAAACTAGGGGCTGATGCAGTTCCTCTGCTCTCCTCTGCTTTGTTATCCGAGGACACTTGTGGCTCTTCAGGATGGATAGGTGATTGGCGTTCTATTGCCGCCACGAACTCTGCCGTTCGTCTGTAGGATTCGCCCGAAGTTATCTCTTCGTTTTCGCGGTTTTCGGTCTCTGTGTTTTCTTTTTCTCCTGAATGTTCTGGAATATCCTCGAGATCGAGATCTTGGGTACCTGTGGCGGAGGGAGCCACTGACGTCGGTCGACCGGATGTTGCTGATGGTAGGGAGAGAGTGTCAAGCTTTAGGGCTTACAGCTCTTCATTTATCATCATGAGCCGGTCCTTGACGGTGCGGACATCCTCATTTCGGGCCTTCTCTGTCTCACGAGCTGCCGCCGTGGAGCCTTGGCGGAGGTATCTAACCGCGAGAACTCCGCTCGCTTTTGTCAGTTTCGCGAGGGATTGCTTCAAAGCACGGCCGTAGTCGTGAAGTTCCTGTTCATTTGCTGTATCTGGGCCTCCGAGAGAGGCGAGTTCTTCCAACTTGGTGTGAAGAACCTCTACTTCGTTCTTGAGTATGTGAAGTGGAGGCAATCTTGGTCTGGCACCGCCGTGTGTTGACTCGCGGATCGACATTATTGGGTAGCTTAAAGCGAGCTTCCTTGTTTGTATCACTGAAGGTAGCTTAAAGCGAGCTGGGTTCTGTTACTGGACTATGAGTTTTCCAGGATCTTTCGGTGCTTGCTCACAATTAGTGTCCGGGACTTAAGCGTGTCCCGTAGGATAAATGATGAGGTCGTTGGAAGTTGAGTTTATTGAAGCCGTGGTCTGAGAACAAATCACAAATTAAGTTTACAGAACTAATTATTTAACCTAAAATTAAATACTTTGACATAATACTGGCGTCTGAAATGGCCGCATGATCATCTTTTCAATGTGCCTACACTAGAATGTAGTTAAAACATAGTACTGGCCATTGAGGCTGACTGAGAACACTGGCAGCTACACTGAACTAGAGTAATGGCATTAACCTCACAGCTGCAGCTCAAATAACAAGTTGTTGCTACATGTACACAAAAATATAATTTCCTTTTGGAACAGTACTAGTATATATATAATTCCTTTAGAAAGGAAAGCATATAGGTAACTGAAGGTGAAGGTATAAATGATTCAGGTTCACCAACCTCAGTGTTAAAGAGAAATATCTTATACATCACAGTTAGAAAATGTCTTAGTGCCTCTACACATGAGGGAATTACACTGCAAACTTATTACCCAAAAATATAGTGAACTATCATGGTTAACATATCAAAGCACGAGTATTGCTTAGAACATATATAACTACTGCAATTCAGCATCACAAATGAAAAAGAAAAGGCTAACTGTATTTAGCAACAGGCACTGTTTGTTATGCAAAAAATCATACACTTAGAGCACACTGAATTAATAATATAAAAATTGTTTAAAGAATATTTCTTTCCAATATTGGGTAGTGTGAAAACCTTTTACACCTATATTTAACACATTATAATGCTGCTGTAGACCAGAAATAATTTTTCTACATTCTACACTGAATGTTGCATCTTCTGTGAATAGATGCTAATTAACTAAATGAAGAAGTGACTATGCATGTAGAATGTTTTTTGGTGTCTCACTGTACAACCAGGATTCTATTGAGCAGGAAGGAATAGACACATTTAATTTATCACAAACACACTGATGAGATAACTTCCTAACTCACATGAAATACATATACTGATACTTGTCAGTATGACACAAATTCTAGAGCTATGCTTGTGATAGAACGCTGGTGATTGAGCAGGAAGAACTAAACACATTTAATTTATCACAAACATGGATGAGATAACTTCCTGGCCCACATGAAATACGTATACTGACACTTGTCAATATCACACAAATTCTATAGCTATGACTGGCGACAGAATATTATATTAAATGACTATAGCACCTTTTGCATTTTTCAGTGTGCTATGGATATCACAATTGGCTTCCTGTCTGCATAGGCTATTTCTGTATTTTCACAGTGATGATAATGCACAGTTATAATAATGCTAATATCGACGGACTTTTAGGGAACGTATTATTTTTCTGTAGTAATTATTTCGTGGGTGATGTTCTTCGAGGGAAGTGATACAGTCAACTTTGTAGCTTGTAGATTTATTATTGGACACGATTAAACTCATAGCAGAAGTTAAGGCCAAAATCAAGGACTGAAACTGAGAACTTGAAATCTGTAAACTGAGACTGAAACCCGAAACTGAAACCTGCCCAGATAAAGACCAATAAGTAACTCGAAATAAATACAGAATTTAGCAAGAAAAATACAACAGCACAAGGCAACTTTATAATACAACTGTTGAGTAAAACATTAAAGAATCGTACCTAATTAGCTGGCTGATACAGGGAACACAAAACGAGATATCGCTAGGCAGCTTCTACCCGAGGCCATGAAATTTAATAACCGTATCAAAATGGCTGGTCGATCTTTCAGTATGCTCGTCATAAAATACTCGAATGTAGAGACTTGAGTGAAACGAAATTAGATAATGAATTTGATGGCTGATGCAATAGTTATTATTCAAAACGTTCTGTATTAGGATTAATTAAAAATCTCGGAGTAATGCGAATCAAAGCACGAACACTTCATACACAATTCAAATCGTTTGAATGAAAACATAAGCACAATGAAATGAGATGTTTGCCATACAATCTGTCAAGTACACATGGTATCAAAACTGCTTCAAAAAGGAAATCTTAAACCTGCAGAGGAACATCTAGGCTCGGCGAAAAGACAAGTTCAAAGAATATCTAGTACGTAAGTGAAATGCAAAACTCACTAACACATTGTCAATAAAAACTTACTCGTCAGAGAGAGACTGAAAGCGTTAAAAGAATTGATGCTAACTGGGCGATAGCAGAAACTGAACTGTTGGCCACTAAGCCTCAACGCTTGTGGTTGACAATGATCTTCTATAGCCGAGGGTTACAATATGAAGTTGCACCTACGATTGAATTTTTAACTTTAAATACTAGTTTCAAATGACGTGAAATATGTATAAAAATTAACTCGAAAATATGACTAAAATGCATCATATTTTTGTATCGACTCCAAAATCATTCTAAATTAATTACGATATTTCTGAGACACTACAGACTTATGGCTCTAAGCATACTCACGATTATATTTTACACTTTACATAATATCTTACATTTTGATTTGATGTGGACTTAGCACTGTTTTTAAGAACAATACTGACTACGTGTGACTTCGACGGTGGCGCGAAAAGACAAAGCGGCGCAGGCAGCCGGGCACACGTGTTGCATAAGCTGCTGGCGTCTCAGTATTGCCAGTCAGCAAATATCCCTGTGTTCCTTTTTTCTCTCATGGAAGTTCTAATTTATTTATATTTATTTTCTATCCTGACCTGTCAGGACACTCCCCATCTCGGATAAAACCCGAAAAAATGCAACCCAAGAAACGGAAAACAAGAGGCATTCAAGTTTAAGTGGAAGTGCCAGGTGCTTCCAAGATCGGTACTATGTTTTAGACGGCCCTCTCTACCGTCGCCCTGCTCCTGGAATTTTCGCTGGGTGTGAGGTCGATGAACACAGAACGGACGAGTCCGTCGTTGCCTGTGGATGTCGCGGCAATGCACCCGATAAGCCAGCGATTCCGTTTAGTGTTGCAGTCCTGAACGAGTACGATATCGCCGACCTCATATTTTCGATGGCTCTTCCATTTTCGTCGAAGTGTCAAATTGGAAAGAAATGAGTGGCGCCACCGATCCCAAAAACAATCTGCGAGGAATTGTACGCATCTCCATCTGCGCTTACCGTACGCAGGAAGATCGGCGTCTGAAAATGTGCCAGCTGAGTCGTCCGGGGACTTCATGGTTAGTAACATCGCTAGGGAGAGAAGGCATGGATCGTTAGGGTCGGAAGACACTCCCCACAGTGGTGTGTTGTTGACGATGCTGGCAGCCTCTTGAAAAAATGTCGACAAATCATCTCACGATAAGTTGTGTGAGATTTTTCGTTCCCAGACTCCGCCTCGATGACTTGCTCCTGGGGGGTTGAAAATCCACTGGCAACCCTTGTAGTTTGCCTCTGCTTGCAGATCGGCGTATGACAAGTTTTCTTCGTCTTGATAATGGGCGCCCACGAAATTTGTGCTGCGGTCGCTGCGAATTATTTTGCAGGGTCCTCTGATGGCTATGAAACGACGGAATGCGTTTTTAAAGCTTGATATGTCGAGAGCTGGCAGGGGCTCGACGTGAATGGCACGGGACACCAGACACGTGAACAAAAGAGCCCAAAGCTTTTTCTGAGAGTTGTTGCACCTCGTGCTCTTTCCTTCCATTACCTGGTAGGGGCCAAACACGTCAAGGCCAAGGTTTGAGAACGGGGGACATTCCTCTAGCCGATCGCTTGGCAGGTCGGCCATTTTCTGCTCTCCGAGTTTTGCCCTTAACTTGCGACACAATACGCACTCGGAAATGATGCGTTTGATGAGCGAGGTGCCTCGTTGAATGTGGAATCCAGCCATCCGAATTGCTCCATAAGTGATGTACGAGCCCTGATGCTGTACCTCTGTGTGAAAGTGGCAGATCAAAACTACTGATATGGGGTGTTTTTCAGGCACCACCAGTTGACGCTTTTTGCCCAAGGGCATTGTAGAGTTCTGGAGACGACCTCCCACTCTCAGCATCCCGTGACGGTCGATGAATGGTGCCAAGCTGGATAGCTTGTGGCCGTTTGGTACATTCACAACCTGGGTGCAAGCGTTCATGAGTTTGGGAAAACACTCCTGTTGTACAGAGCGTATCAAAATGTTCTGAGCATCTACACACAAAATGTCCCTTCTAACAGCCAAGGAGTGTCCACTCCTCTGGCGTGCCCTGTTAAGGAGTCCCAATGCAAACCTGTATACCAGCTGAACAGTTTTTAACATTGATCTCAGATTGCTGCGATTTACAGTTATGGAATTTATGGGATACATGGACAGACTTAAAACTGTCTTTAAAGTCAGAGAGGTGCCTTCTACCGTTTCGGGTAATGTCGCCGGAGGCGGTGGAGGCGCTGAACAATGAGACAATGTACTACACAAGAAATCGGGTCCCGTCACCCAGATACTTTCTCTTAGGTTTATCGGGCTTATGGGTCTAGTATCTACGTCGGCAGGGTTTTTATCGGTCGGGACGTAGGTCCATTGGCTAGCACAAGAGGCTGACAGGATCATTTGAACTCGCCTACTTACATATCGGGAGAACCTCTTGCTTTTGTTTGACAAATAACCCATTACAATTAAACTGTTGGGGCAAAATGTTGTGGCCTCAACGCTCATCTGGAGTTCTTCAAGAACTTCACAATGAGCGCGAGAGGCGTCTACAGCTGCACACAGTTCTAGTCTCGGTACAGACGTTGCAGAACGAGGAGATACCTTAGAGGACCTTGTTACGAAGGATACTTGTATTTTACCGTCCGTATTTACAGACCTAAGATAGATTGCGTGTCCTATAGCGTCGATTGACGCGTCACAAAAAACATGAAGGGTTGGCTGTGCACACTTGCCAAAACCCAATGGGCGGTAGCTCCGTGGCACCGCGATTTGAGGGGCTTGTCGTAGAGACTTGACCCAGTCGTCCCACAGCGGTTTGTATTCGACCGGGAGGGGTTCGTCCCAACTTGTTTTCTTTGCCTTTGGATCTTTCTCGTTTGATGATCTCTCGTCGTGTTTGCTCGACATGACCTTACGTTGGATTAACTTGCCCCTTAGTACTACAGGGCACGCTACTCCCAACTGGTCGAAGATAGCTTTAACGAAAGACAATACGCCTCGTCGTGTGAACGGCTTTTCTTCGAGGTCTGGCTTGATGAGGAGAAGATTGCGTTTTATGCCCCAGAATACACCGAGGGAACGATGCAAAGGGGCGCGATCTAGGTCGACTATCTCCATGTCCTCGGCCAAGAAGAACCTTTGGGCTTCGGGATACATGTGGGCTGAGGGATGTGACGTCGCGTGCCGCATTCCGTAGATAGCGATGGCCGGTGATGGTCTGTTTCCAAAAATGTACACAGTCGCCCGGTGTAGAATTAGACCGTTGGATGGATTGTTGTGAGCAAACCAGTAAAATCGTAAATAGTCTTGATCTTCTTTCTTGAGATGAAAGGCGTGATACATAGCTTCCACATCAGCCATGAAATCGACAACACGCATGCGGAATCTCATTAGGACGCCTCTCAGTGCGTTGTTGTAGTCGGGTCCCAGGAGCAATTGATCGTTGAGATTTACATCGTAGTATGTTGCGCAGCTGTTGAAAACAAGGCGAATCTTGCCCTTTTTTGCGTTATCCACCGGGAATACAGGCAAATACCACACCTTGTCTGGTTGAGCTGCGTTTATCTCCTCAAGTGGAATGGGTTCCACGTATCCCTCCGATAAGTTTTTGCCCATTGCTGTCAAACACTGACCGAGCTTGTTGGGTTTCTTGCAGAGTTTACCTAGGGTATTGCGAGTCCGTTGCAATACAGATAGACGATTATCTGGGAAGACAGGTCACTCTGATTTAAATGGCAGTGGCATTTCTAAATTCCATTTTTCGTTTACCCTTATCGATGTCTTTATTCTATGTGCAAACAATACATCGTCCGCGGATAAGCCAGTTAGTTCGTCGTTGAGTCGTTCTGTGAAAACGTCATGCTGGTCGCTCATGGGCCAAAGGCCCTTGCCCTCGCGAACTCTGGGAACAAATGGGGAGTTAGATCGTTCTACTTGGCAATTTGTTTTTAGCGTGCGATGGGGTGTTGACTGAAGGATGTCAGAAAGGATTGAGGTAGATGACGAGCAGGGAGTGCCTATGAGGCCCCACCCAAGGGGCGTCTCGATAACGTATGTTCGGCCCTCACCGTACGATGTGGGTTTTAAGCAATGCCCTGCATCTCTGCCTAACAACATTAACACTTCTGCTGTTTCGTCTACATCATCGAATTTATCCGCCAGATGGGCCAAATGAGGACATGCTCTCACTTCGTCAGAACACGCTATCTCAGGTTTTGAGGCGGGAATGTATGGGTTGGTGAGTAACGGAAGGAGGTTGAAAACCTTTCCGTCACCCAAACCCTGAATTGTGAGCCCGTTAATTGTCTGGCGTCTAATCGTACCCTTCTTCCCTTGTGCAGCCGTCTCTATTGAGTACGACTCTGTCGTGGACTTGATATCAAAATATCCAGCCACTTTGGGACTCGCAAATGACAAATTGCTATGCAAGTCCAGTATGGCATTACACAACAAGTATTTGTTACCTTCTGGGTTAAGGCGGGAATTCTGCCAACCAGTTGGTGAACTTTCATTTAATATGAGTTGAAATTGCCTGCGTCATAGTACCTACTCGAGGAGAACTGAAAGACCAATTGAGCTTTAGTACTTAGCTTTATTTTCTGCATAAAAGGAATGGCCACAAAGATAATGGCCAAATCTTCAGGGTTTCCGTCCACAGTGATGTAGGCCACACGAGTTGTCGCCACCAGGAGTTGGAGTTGCTTCAGCAGTATCTCAGTGATACCAAAGGGGATAGCAAGTATGCGCGTAGTGAGTAGGTAAGCTGTGAAGGCAGGGCTGTAATATGCCTGCACAGATTTGTAGGGGTGAGCAAACTCCATGAAGTCCAGTAAGAACAGAAAACCTCGTTACCACCACTCAATTGCAATTACTAAACCATATGAGGTCTGCAAATGTAGCACTCAGATTCCAGACTTCAGCCTGGTGCCCAATATTCTAGTCCAGGGTCCATTCATTTCACACCAATGAGAGGGGATCTTTTATTTTTAGTTTGGCATTTACCATTTAACAGAATTCTTCTGATAGAATATTTAACCTTTGAACAAACTCAGTTAATTAATAAGTAGAGGTGGCAATGCTTATTATACAAGGGCAATACATTGTATTTCACATGACACACACTAATAGAATTAAAAAAGAGGCAGACTACTGCTTTAAACAAATGCATCTCAAAACATGCACTGTTGTATATGGTTTAGTCATTTTATAAACTTAGAATCACAGGTATGATACAATATATTTCCTGACGAGAGATCAAATAAATAAAAGGAATAGCAAAGACAAGCTACAAAAATATGTAAAGGTTAGTGCTAACAGTTGACCTGATTCAAGATTTAAAATTAACGTGAGAGATGAGTGACAGGTAATTACTATAATCAGTAAAGTTAAAAACCACTTTACTTCCTCAGTAAGAATCACCCAGGGGTGATGCAAAAATATTGAAGTGTTCCAATATATGCAGCCACTAGAAATGGTGTCGCTGGCAATATTTTAAAAGGCAGCTGTGCAAAAATCATGCATCAAACAAAGCTTATATCTAGAGAACTCCTATGAGGTGGGAACTCTTATGAGTTTGTAAAGGAATATTAATCCATTACATTGCAAATGAACATCTTACTTTTAACCTCCAAACTATGGAAGGAGTCACAAATGCAAAACAGTCACAGAATAGAAAGGGGCTGAACACCAATGCTGTCCTGACAGGTGAGGATATAAAATATATATAAATAAATTAGAACTTGCATTAAAGAAAAAGGGACACAGGGATAGTCGCTGGCTGGCAATACCGAGACGCCAGCAGCTTTAGCCACACGTGCCGGCGGGCGTCGCTTCGTCTTTCCCGCCACCGTCAAAGCCACACGTAGTCAGTATCGTTCTTAAAAACAGTGTTAAGTCCACACCAAATCAAAAACGTAAGATATTAAGCGTAAAAGTGTAAAACGTAATCGTGAGTATACTTAGATGCATAAGTCTGTTGATACCAGCGTTTTCATAACTGTGTATTATTACAACTGTGAAAATGCAGCCATAGCCTATATAGACAGGAGGCTGACGGTGATACCCATATGTGACACTGAGGAATGTTCAAAGTGCTAGAGTCATTTAATATAATATTCTGTCGCCAGTCATAACTGTAGAATTATTGTGTGATACTGACAAGTGTCAGTATATGTATTTTATGTGAGCCAAGAAATGATCTCATCCATGTTTGTGATAAATTAAATGTGTTTAGTCCTTCCTGCTCACTCACCAGCGTTCTAGCACAAGCATAGCGATAGAATTCATGTGTGATACTGACAAGTGTCAGCATATGTATTTCATGTGAGCCAGGAAGTTATCTCATCAGTGTGTTTGTGATGAATTAAATGTCCATCCTTTCCTGCTCAATAAAATACTGGCCATACAGTAAGATACCAAAAAGCATTCTACATGCATAGTTTATTCATTCATTTAACTGGTACTCATTCACAGGAAAGGTAACATTCAGTGTAGAATGTAGAAAATGTTTTCTGGTCTACAGCAGCGTTAAAATGTGTTCCATGTAGGTATAAAAGGTTTTCACACCACCCAACATTGGAAAGAAAGTTCCTCAAACAATTTTTATATTATTACTTCAGTGTGCTCTAAGTGTATGATTTTTTGCACAACAAACAGTGCCTGTCGCTAAATACAGTCAGCCTTTTCTTTTTCACTTGTGATGCTGAATTGCAGCAGTTATATATGTTTATAAGCAATACTCGTTCTTTGATATGTCAATCATAATAGTTCACTATATTTTTAGGTAATAAGTTTGCAGTGTAATTCCCTCTTGTGTAGGGGCTTTAAAACATTTCCTAACTTCGATGTATAAGATATTTCTCTCTAACACTGAGGTTGGTGAACCTTAAGTCATTTATACCTGCACCTTCAGTCATTCATATGCTTTCCTTTCTAAAGGAATTATATTTATGCTAGTACTGTTCCAAAAGGAAATTATATTTTTGTGTCAGCAGCAACCTGTTATTTGAGCTGCAACCGTGAGGTTAATGCCATTACTATAGTTCAGTGTAGCTGCCAGTGTTTTCATTCATCCTCAGTGGCCAGTATTATGTTGGTACTGTAGTCTAGTGTAGGCACATTGGAAAGATAATCATGCGTGCCATTTCGGATGCCAGTATTATGTTTGAACTGTTTTCCAGTGTAGGCACATTGAAAAGATAAACATGCGTGTCATTTCGGGTGCCAATATTATGTCAAGTAGTATTTTAATTTTAAGTCAAATAATTAGTTCTGTAAACTTAATTTGTCATTTGTTCTCAGATCATAGCTTCAATAAACTCAACTACCAACGACCTCATCATTTATCCTACGGGACACGCCTAAGTCCCGGACAAATGCCATAATTAGAATCCTGGAAATCTAATACTATTCTTATTTCAGGGAACATGACAAATATTCAGATGAAACGTGAGTTATTTTATAATTAATCTGAATGTCCTTCACGAGGAATTTTACAGCAAATTCAAGAGAGAGTAAGTTATTCCTCAGAAATGTTATAAAACTCACTTCTCAAAACTCTCACAAAAGAAGGGAACAATTAATGGTAGGAAGATATAGGACTGAATTTTTTAAAGCCTTGTAAAATAATTGTGGTCCAACTATGCAGTAGAAAGGGAAAGACTCTCTTGCTTAAGTGTTGAAACTTCTATAAGAAGGCTGTCATGACAGGGAAAAAACCGCCACCTACTTCTTAAGACAAAATTATTCCTGAGATTGGCACAAACAGGTTCTGTTTTAAGTTAACTCTAACCTTGTGAAACATAAATACGATCCCCATAAAACATAAAATAAGTTCCAAATAAAACATGAAATGGGCACAGCTTATAATATAGTTTTAAAGAACTTAATGAGGTAAAAACTTACGTTGTCCTACATATGCTAGTTAAACACCCCACCACGGATTTTTAGACGAACGACTCATTGCTCTAGAAGTCTTCTTCTTCTTGTTTCACTTTTATTGGAGCTTCGGAGATGGGTCCATGCAGCTCCACGCCTTCAGGGATGTTTTATTGATTTCT
>VCRD01008829.1:0-11405 GCA_006783055.1 Trinorchestia longiramus
GGAGGAGAGTCTCGAACCCACGTCCTTCACATCGCCAGGGGTTTCGTTCACCAGTCGGCCATGCTGCCGTCTGCTGACATATGAAATAACACGGATAAAAATAGTCGATAACAGAATCTGAAAAAAAGTTAAGCCGGTAGTTGAACGCCAAGTATCAGGTTGCAATGAAAGTTGTCAATTTTTGAAACGAAAGTTCTGTCCATTTTTTGGTTGGGATGAAAATTCAGCAAAACCATGATTTATTTTATCATTGGCATAGTCACCATTGTCACTAATGACTTCTTTCCACCTTTCTATATATTTTTTGATGCCTCTGTCATAGAATTCATTTAGTTTTGACTTAAAAATAAACTGGCTTTATTTCAACCTTTTCTCTTGAAGTAAGCATTTGTCCTGAAGGATGATTCTGCAGGCGTCTAAAGAGATTTTAATCTGTTGTAGCAAGATCGAGAGAACATAGGGGGAGAATCAAAACTTCCCAACCAAACTTTTCAATGAAATTCTTCGTCCCTCTTGAAGTGTGGGGTCTGGCATTGTCATGTTGCTGGATCACTCCTCTTCTGTTTACAGGCGAAGGTCGTTTTTTCTTTAGAACAGTCTTCCAACGGCATATTTTTGGCAGTACACTGCAGAAGTTATGGTTTGATTGCCACCTAACAGCTCATAATGAACAATTCCCTTTATGTCCCGCCACACACAGAAATTTTTTCAGCTGCAGACTACGTCGAAGCTGTGGAATAAGGTTGAAATTACGGCCGAGCCACAATCTTTTACGTTTAACATAATTGTACGGTATCCATTTCGTACCTCCAGTAACGATTCTATCTAAGAATTGGGTTTGAAATTGAACATACCGTAGTAAGACAACAGTTCACACGCTGTTCGAAATTGATCTCTGAAAGATCGTGTGGAATTTATTTTCCAGCCTTGGAGACTTTAGCAATTCTTATAATTTCATGATATATGGTCATGCAGCTCACGTTAAAGTTTTTCCTCATTGATCTAGTTGTTTTGAAAGAATCATCAAGGTAGCCAGCAATAAGTTCTTCAAAACTGAGTCTTTTTGAGCATTATTTTCTTTGCTCGTCCTCAAGACTAAAGGCTTCCTTTTTGGAACGTAAAATCATCTTCTACAACTCCTTATGATTGCCAAATGATTTCCGTATGTGTTCGTGAGCGATCTTATTGCTAGACTTGCTGCACTTCCCTTTTGAAATTCATGTAGCAAAATATGCCTGAAGTGCTCATTGCTCGGAGTGTAAATTTGGGTCAATAATATGTATTATAATAATTATCACTGAATCTGAAAGTGTAAATAATATTTAAGTGATTTTGATAGCTGCACATATGTACGATTAATATAATCGTACACTAAAATCATAAATCAAGAAACGGATAAAACTTACGTAAAGGCCTGATAGTAACCTAAAATGATGTATTGCAAACTGTAAAGAAAGTTTTTTGTATATTATTTGTAGTTATGGGCCGTCCCCCAAGTCTATATATTGTAAATGTTATTTCAATAGTAACAAATCAATTCAAAGCAGTTTTAATATCATATACTTCATTTTCAGTTTATTTTCAAACCTTAAGATTAGTCAGATGTATGTTCCACAAGATTGTTTACAATGACTTTATTTTCCAAAAAAACAATAACAAAAAATAATTTAAATGTTTTAAGCTCGATATTAATAGCCAGAAATTTACCTTTGTTACCCACAAAACAAAGAATGGTGCACAATTTTCTTTGACGAGAACACCAACCAATCACAAGCCACAACGAAAACTCCAACCAATCATAATAGTTCTCTTATACGGACTTGGTAAACTGAGAGTAATCCATTTGACCTGAGCAGCATTACTACGGCCTTGGATCTGGTGTACTGGACTACTGCAAGTAGTGTACTTCACCTCGACGCCAATGCGACATGATTATACGTGATGACTAGACTAGAGGACAGTAGTCTACTCTTGTTCGACGATCCCTGGTTTTTGGCAAATGTGTCGGGTAGTCTACTAATGCTTTCCACCCTTCAATTTCAGAATTTTTTCATCAGGCATAGTTTTTCTGTGATAGCATATAAAATTTAGACAACTATTAGGCAATTAAAAGTGTATTTCAAGATCTCTCTATTAGCCTTGTTAGAGCAAACACTACAATGTTGTTTTCAAGGATCTTCCTGTTCTTCAAATTTAATGCCAATAGCAAACCTTGCACCAGATTTTTGTACCAATGATAATATATTCGCAGTACTGGCCAGATACCTAGCGTTCTGCCACGTCATAAACGTGCTCCAGCAAGTCATCAAGGAGAGGATGATTTTTATTAGTTAAATGAATAAGTTGCCTACGAGAATCTTCATTCAAATCGTTCCAAAGAAAGTCCTGAAGCACAGTGGCTATATCAATTTTAAGAGCTTTCATATTTTCTATCAAAGACTGCATACGGCTAATGTATAAACGTGGAGAAATATCTTTCAACAATCTCATTTCTTATAATCATTTAATTGCCTCTTACTTTTGAGTTCGTGCAGAATCAAACACTTCCTATAGCATTTTTTAGCATATGCTTAAATCTGCTTATGAATTTACAAAAATTAGATTAGTACTTTATGAACATTTTTAGCTGTTTTTTGCAAGTGATCATCCTTTGAGTGTCCGTACTTTGGCAGTGGTACCTGATGCAGCTTCAGCTGGCTACGGTACACGTCGGCCGTGTCGGCACTGATGCCGCTGCGTGAGTACTTGGCTACGCGATTTCTAAGGCAGTACGAGCGGCAATAAGTTTACAGGGATAGTCAGCACAAGTGTCGTTCTCCGACAACATTTTTCCTTCATTTGCTTTGTGTGAAAAAAACTATAAAATTTTTCAATCAATGTCTTTGAGGTCGTTGCCTCATGACCGCAACTGAACGACAGTCTGAAGTCTTTCATTGTGGGAATAAGAAGTAAGATTAGTTACAACGCCATTATGAGTGCAAGGAATTTCCGCACGTATTTACTTTTGATTGTGTTTTAAGAATTTGAGATCCATTCCTGTCATATACAGTTAAACGGCTGACAAGATAATCTTATAATAACGTGTTCACATCTAATCTCACTTCCAAATTATGTAAAGAATCGAAATATAACAGTAGTTAATACTCGACCGCACAGTTGCTGGCAGCAGAAATCGACGTATCAACGGAACTCCATGCTGATCCACTGTGGGCGTCATTTCGAAAATGACCAGTGGGGAAAAATGAATGTTTCAGTATTACGTCTCTTATATTACCAAGAATTTATTACTTGAAACGATGACGCGTGAAATTTAGACTAAACGTGTCCTGGAGTAATCAATGGATTACCACGTTGGTAGCACTACTCCAGGTTAGGTCCACCAGCATCCTTTTAAGAATTTTCAGGGCTGTAAACAAATGTATCGTTAGGGTGTTTCGTATTACAAATGAAACACGGATCTTTACCCGACGGGTTCGTATCATATATTGAGAAAGTGATAGAAGGAAAATAAAATGAAGTGAAAAATTTCCTTTGATAAGAAAATAATCAGATATTTAACCCTGGAATTACCAGTGGGGTCCATATGGGACCCCTTTGATGTTTACACTTACGGTATTACACATTCATTTTTTATTATTATTTTGAAATTTTTCGACTTCGTCTAAAACATTTTAACAATTAACATATTTAGTGGAAAAAATCCCCTAAAATGTTTGACTATACCATTCTAATTCTGTACCTTCGTTATTGTGGGGTCTATTTGGAGCTCGCATTTTTTATGAAAATATGCAACTTGTGATACATGCTTCAGAATTTCATTACACAGTTTGGGTTTCTAGATGAATCGAACGTGATCCAGGATTACATTACACACTTAAGCTCTTTAAATGATACAATGCATACAAAATCATTGCATCACACAGCCGGTTTTGCTAAAAGATACAATACAAACTGAATAATTGAATCATACAGCTGGCTTCACGGGATGATGCAGTAAATGCTGATGGATTGTATTATAGATCTTGGTTTTTCAGATGAGTCATTGCTTACGAAAGTTTCATATTTCAAAACTATAAATGTGATTTAGAAGCCTTATAAAATTTCTCTTGTCTAAACTAATCCAGTTTTTTCGTTGTTCAGAGCTGCATTTGCTATCTTCGCAAAAGAAATGTATCTACTCATAAATATGAAACCTGGATCATTATATAAGGAATGAAGAATCTGAGTTGGAATTTAATGAAGATGAGTACATCTCAGCAAGTAGTGCTTCAGAAGAAGATCACTTAACCAGTGAAGAAAATGGTTTTTCAAGTGATAGTGACAATGAATTTGATGATACTTTTGAATTTGACCAGAAAAGTGAAACTGCGCCACAAGAAGCGATTTACTCATCAAAAAACGAGGAGATTCAATGTTATTCAACACCAAGAAAATCAGCATCTGGAATAACTACTAAAAACGTTTATACTACCAGTCACTGTCCTACAAGATATGCTGACTAAAATTTTGACACAGTAATTTTAGCATTCTAACTATTTATATCGAATAAAGTCACCGATGATATTTTGAGATAAAAAACCATGAAGATCTACGAGTGTTCAAAAAACTTGAGGGCGTCAAACTTTATTGAACTTGAACACTATTTCGCGTATTGATCTTAACTGGTGTTTATAAATCAAAGGATAAAGCCATAAGCCAACTTTGGAAGCAGGAACACGGACGCCCAAAATTTTCAAAAGCAATGCTTCGGAACATATTTTTTGAGACTTCCAGGTGACTGAAATTTGACAATGTTCAACAAAAAAAGACAGCAGTAAAGAAAGGAAAAATATGATCCAATCAGTTCAAATTTCAATAATTAGGTGGAGAATTTACAGGCTTTTTATGTCCCAGGATGTAATGTAACTATTATGAACAATTGTCACATTTCGAGGAAGATGTCTATTCCGACGAGAAATTTCCTCAAAACCAGTAAAATATGGCATCAAAATCTGGGCTTGTTGTGATAGTGACACCTCAGGAAAGAAAGAGGGATGACAACAACAAAAAGTCAAAGGAAACGAGTAATTAATGACATTGTCAGAGGTATTGAAAATAGTTCAAGGAATGTTACTTGTGGCCATTTCTGTACAGCCTGAAGTTAGAAGTTACCAATTAGAAAAAACTAAGTGGAATTTCCAAATGAATTCATTGTTGTCGAAGGCCGTGTGGAAAAACCTATCAAATTTGCCATATCTACTGAAGCAACGTTATATCTGTACTGCCCCCAAAAAAAGGAGATAGTAGTCTTGCTAAGCACCAAGAATTATCAGCCAGATATTGATGAATCCAATGTTGACAGAAAACCCTTGATGATTCTCGATTATAATCGCACCAAGGGAATTGTACCCAATGCAGATCAGATGCTATGGTGTTATTCATTCAAGCACAAGGCAAAGAAATGACCAGTTGTCATATTCTACAATCAGCTTGATGTTTCCTGCCTTAATGCCTTGGTGTGGTTTGCACGCTTCAATCTTGAATGAAATTAGAGAAAGCCGCTTAGAAGACGAATCTTTTTGTTTCAACATGCTGAGGAGCTAATTCAATTGGGAAAATCAGGACCAACTGAAAAATTACCAACAGAGGGCACTCAAAAGCAATCTGGATCTAGAAAAGAGGATGTTTTTTATTTGCTGAAGAAAACTTGACAAAAAGTGCCGGAGCGTTTGTGTAAAATGCTAAATGTTTGTTTGCAGCAATCATTTGAACATAACATGAGAACTGAGTAAAATCATTCTTTTATGCGTGCAGTTTCAGTTTTATATTCTTAAAACTTGCACTGAATAATGGCATACCTACTTTGAATTCTTTCCATTATTAGGACCTGAAAATGGGATTATTTTTTATATTAGGGACGTCCAAATTGAGGTACATTTTGGACCCCAGCAGTATTTAGTGTATTCGAAAAACACTGGCAGTTTTAGGGTTAACCAAGGAAGTAAAGCCTAGGCAATTCTTAAGTAACATTTTATATTCACCCGTAAGGCATATCTTTAGCAATTATAAATTGACAGTTCATTTATACATGTCAGTAATATAGTTGGAAATTTCACCCGAAAAGTCTTATTTCCACTAGCAAATTAAACAGTTAGTGATATTAGATTAGCAATTGATAGGGATGTGGAGCAATAAGTTAGCAGTCTGCTTTAATTAATTTAACGTATTATCTATAAAAAAGAGGATACAACCCAAAAGTGGGAACCCTTTGCAACTCTTTAAATTTATTTATGAAAGAGTCGTGAACATTCCATCAATATTGATGTGAAAACAGTTCTAAAACTCACTGGACACTGTGCTTAATGTCTCTGCAACCCACCTAGAAAAAGTTTCAGACCTGTGGTCTCCTATTCTGCTACCAAACCAGGTCTAGATGGCCGGCACATCCATCATGTAACAAAAAGTGGAATGGTCCCATATCGTCGTCCGCAGTCGCTGACTGGAAATAACGTTGTAGTTAATACGCCGCCACGAGAATGTCACACTAACATTGGAGATTCTACTACCCAAGGGGCATCTTAAGCTGCTTAAANGTAACTCCTGATGAACATGGGATGGATGCTGGGCCTGAACTCCTGGACACGGTATGGACATTCACCACGTCAGATGGTATTTGATCATCAGTTTGCCGTAAGTCGGATTGAAGGACCCACAGCACAGTGTATTCCAGTTAGCTAATATACTTCGTTTACTTGGTTCTCGCACCTTTTCTAGTTAAGAAGACCTATAATACGGTAAATATTGTACTAAGCAATTTTTGTTGAGTATGTATGTGCTTGCAGGTGGATCTGGGAGTGTCGATGTGTTAGTGTGGGTGCTTGTGTATTGGGGTATGCGTGAGTACAGGTGTGTGCATGTGTAATGAATGGTACATATGCGTATGTAAGCACTTGGAAGTGGGTGTATGCTTCTAAGCGTGGGTATGTGTAGCTATGTGTGTACTTATGTGACTGTGTGCACGTGAAGAAGTAGCGTTAGGACTGAAATTGTTTCATGAACGTAAGAAATTAGGGCTCAGATGGAAGAGGCAAACGAATTTTTCATTCTATTAGGTTTGACGTATTTTGAATGAGACATTTGTCTACTCGAACAGTGATTTTCCCTACTGGAACGTCTGCTATGAATATTATTCCTCTTCGCGTTTGTTTTTCTTTGCATTTTTAGTGCGAGCCTGAAACAATCGAACAATTGGATCAACATTCCAAATATTACCCCCATGATATTCATGTAAGCTGTGAACATAGACGAATCTTTCGAATTTCGGAACTTTAGTGTTGTCACAAGTTTGCACTAATTGTAAAACAGATATTTTATTGATGTATAGATACTGTATATATGTAGATTTAAAGCTCATATATATAACTAAGATAATTTTTTGTATTAAACTTTTTGTCGAGACCATTTATTCTCACTAATTAAATTTGAAAAAGTTGATGCAACTCAATGTTGCTAACCCAAACATTTCTTCGCATGATAGCCAAAATTTTCCTTAATAACAATATTGTTCTCCATTTTTTCAGAATTCTACAAGGTTTCTTTGCTGAAAGTGCATCAATAAAGATCTCAGTAGAATTGAAGATTAAATTAGCAGGTAATGAGTAAATATTTTACCTACTATTCATATTCAACATCACAATGTTCTTCCTTAATTGTTTAAAACATTTTCAATATTTTAAACTCTAGTAATTGATGAAGTATTTGATTAGGTTAACCTGCATTTTTCTTGAAACTAGTCTTTCTTAATCGCTTAAACATGTATGCATCAAATGTTTCCGACCACCGTGGAAGTTGTTATTCATCAATAATTTCCTATGGTAGAGAGTATTTGATTATAGTACTTTTCCGATGTAAAAAATTTCACGAATCACATGTGCCTTTCTCAAAGAAAACCCGTCATGCAAATTGCACATTTCTAGTAATGACACTAGAGGTAGTGGATTTCAGTCATAACGCTCTGCCCAGTCATTAAAACCAAAGCCTTGCCTTAATTTTCTCTTTTGCGTGTCCCATAAATGATTGTCATCTCAAGGAGTTGAAACAGAAAACACTCGCTGTTGAAGCGAGAGTTTTACCCCTAAGCTACCGATTGCGCATGAAACTCCATCGACATAACATTAAAAGTAATATTATAATTTTTGTTGATTTGAATCATCCAGTAGAGCTTTTCGTGACCTTGTAAAACGATTTCACTGTCATTGTTTAAATAAATGGTACTCGGGATTTTGACAATTCCACACGTTAATCAAGAATATTATTTCATGATAGAACGTATATTGAATTCAGTTTAAAGAGATGAAATTTTCATCAAACAGTAAATTGCGGGTGAAAAATCAGTCACATAAAAAATGATAGAGGAAAGTTAATTATGGAAAAAAATTACACAAGCGACAGAGACATCATAACTCATGAAATGAAAGCAAATAATTTTATAATTATTAACTTTTCCTTGTTATACAGCATGGGCTATTGAATTTACATAAAAATCTTTACCATGAATTCTTCCAGTGACCGTTGAAAAATAGTTGTCAATGTATAAAAAGAAACTTACTTATATAATATGCAAAAATGAATACATAAAATGTTTTCTCTTATCAACGAATTACAAAATTCAGAACAGTATGCTAAAATAATTTGCTTACCATAATATGAGTGTAAAGATTCGTTGTACTGTTCATGACAGCTGAGATCGTTTGGTCACACAGCATCCACTTACATTTGAGTTTAACGTTAGATTTTCATTTTATTTTAATATATTTTCCAAAAAAAATCCTGCACGGCAGTCCTTTGTTCATTGTCAGTACTTAAGGATAGCGAAGAAGATGGAATAAAAAAGAGATTCAAACAATAGATAACGCGTACGAAGAGCAAGAAAAAGTATGAGAACAGATGCAACCACCCCTCACGAAAAATTGATCTTCAACTGCTTGTTAGACTGTGGGCGTGACCAATTAGACATTACGTTACAACGATGTCCGAACGCGTTTCCAGTGTCGTACCTGGACATTCAAACTTGTTTGGCCCTTTAGGGCACGATGAGATACTAAGTACTATGTAAGTTGAGTTTATTTGCAAGTACATGATTGCTTATTTTGAACTAACCCACTACTTTAGATCCATTTAGCCCTTTTTATACTTAAATCTTGTGCCTTAAAGGGTTAAAGCGTCATACCTCGACGAAAAATGATTTCAATGTATTTAAATGCATTGTATTTAACTACACACTCTCGTATAGAATAGAATAGAATAGAATAGAATGAGGCAATAGGAACGAGCCGTTTGGCCCATTCTTGGTTCATTACCGAAGTCCCATGCCGTCTAGAAGTAAATCCATCAGTCATGCACGTACACCTTAACCACGTAAGTCAATTTAGTCGTGTGCACACATATCACACGCACAGGCGTTTATGTCACGAGCATTTATCTCAATCATACATTAACTTTAAGGAGTTAGGGACATAGTTAGTAGGATGTAGTGCTGGGGGTTCGTAATCCAAAATTTATCGAGACGATTTTTGAATGTGTTCACAGTGCCAGCAGAAACTATGTTTTCTGGCAGCTGGTTCCAAGTTGCGGCAATTTTAACGGGAAAAAACTTCATAGCTTGAGATGTCTTGAAGTTTCTCAGTAATAGTTTTTGACCGTTATTTCAGGTTCTTACGTTACCGTCTCTTCCGAAGAGCCCTTCCATGGTAACATTGTTGAGGCCATTTAGATACTTAAAGGTCTCAATAAGTTGTCCTTGCAGTCTTCTTTGTTCTAGGGATATAAGTTCAAGGCGTTGAAGACGTCTTTCGTNCGAACCAACTAGAGGAAACAACATTCTTGACCTCGTCATGACGACTACTGACCTCAGTATAAACGGCATAGAAGTTACGGACAAGTTCGGTGACCACCAGATGATAGACTTCTCTCTCGAAGTACAAGACCCTAACACAAGGACTCAACATAAACAAGTCCTCCACTATAAACGAGCAAACTTCGAACTAATGAAAGAAGAGCTTGGCAGCTATAACTATGAAGTACTCATGAACAACAAAAACGCCGAAGAGTGCTACATGATACTCAAAGATAAGATTGCAACCGCTACAGACCACCATATCCCATGAAAGCGAATCAGGCCAACTAATAACCCTCCTTGGTTCTCACAAGAGATTAAACGCCTCATCAATGCAAGACAACATTCGTACAGAAGACTCAAACGATACCAAACAGAACCCCATCGTCAAGAACATATCCACGCCTGCAGGGCTGTTAAGCGAACGATAAAATCTACCAAACGAAATAAAGAAATTACAGTTGCAGCACAAGCTAAAACTAACCCGAAAAGCTTCTATAAATATGTGAACGATCGAGGATTCAAAAGAGACACTGTTGGACCACTGATTGATTCTGAGGGCTCAACGCAAACGAACAACAAAAGCAAAGCCAAAATTCTTAATACATACTTTACTTCTGTGTTCACTAACGAAGACTTAACTGAAACCCGCAACCTCATGTTTTAAACAATCAGGAAATCCTGTCAGATGGCGTATTTACAGTAGAAGAGGTAGAGGAACAGCTCAGCATTTTAAACCCATATAAGTCAACCGGACCCGATGGCCTTGGTCCCCGGATACTCAAAGAAACAGCCGAAGTAATAAGCGAACTTCTAACAAATATCTTCAATCGATCTCTTGAAACTGGGATGGTTCCAGATGATTGGAAGCACGCAAATGTCACTCCTAATTTTAAGAAGGGGAACAAACAAATCCCTAATAATTATCGTCCAATCAGTCTAACATCTGTCATCAGCAAAACAATAGAAAGACTACTTAAAGTCCGTATAACAAAGCACCTTAATGACCAAAATCTTATTAATGACACCCAGCACGGTTTCAGAGAAAAATGTAGCTGCCTCACAAATCTCCTTGACTTCTTTGGAGAAGTTAACCGTATATACGACAGTACAAAAGCCGTAGACCTTGTCTATCTTGACTTTTAAAAAGCCTTCGACAAAGTCCCCCACGAAAGACTCATGGCCAAAGTGGAAGCGCATGGAATACGAGGCAACTACTCCCGATGGATACGAAACTGGCTCACAGGTCGAACTCAACGAGTAGTGATTCACGATGAAACAAGTGATCCAGCGCTTGTAACATCAGGAGTCCCTCAAGGGAGCGTTTTAGGCCCGCTCCTCTTCATCATCTATATCAACGATCTTGATGTAGGAATCATCAGTAAAATCAACAAATTCGATGATGACACGAAACTCTGTCACAGAGCATTCACCGAAAGGGACAGGGCAACTATCCAATCAGACCTCAACCGTCTTCTACAATGGACTGAAACCTGGCAAATGAGCTTCAACATTGAAAAATGTTCAGTAA